>JAUMJJ010000801.1:0-137809 GCA_033556795.1 Tapera naevia | reverse complement strand
CATATTCCATCCCTTCCCCATGCTCTGTCTCTGCTCCCTCATCCTCAGTCTCTGCCCCTCTGTTGATACCAAAAATGCCATCAGACAGACTCTCGTAAGACTCATTTTGGAGTTTTGATACATGTAAATAAAGTATAAAACCTCCAATGCTTGAATTGCTTCGTTAACTGAGTTGATTTGTAACCTTTTTCACAATAAGGAATGTTTACAATGCTTGTCTGTGCCTAGTAAATAATGGGGACTAGGAATGCTCACAATGCACGTTTGTACTTAGGAGATAACAGAAACTCGGACTGTAGGGAGCAGATAAGCTATCGGGGAGAAGAGCTGGACTTGCAGGAGAAAGAGGATGAAGAAACAGCTCTTCACTGACTATGAATGACCTGAGGAAGAGGAGGGTGGTGAAGTAAATGACTCATGAGGGAATGATTCCATCAGTCACGCATAACGAGACAATAACTGGTTACAGAATATATTTCCCACTTACACACGTGTGTATAAATTCTCCCAGACACCTCATGCACATTCTATTACTTTCCAAGGGCTAATTTTAACGTTATTATGAACTTCACAACAGCCAAATCTCTGCTCATTGGAGATTTGGAGCCAGCTCTGTCTGACCTTGTATTTAAGATACAGACTGCAAACGGAGGTGATTAGAGAACAAGACACATCTGTTTAGCCCAGACTATATTTAACACCACGCGTTATCAATTCTCTCTGAACAGTGTCCGGAAAAACACTGTTATGAAGAAAAACGTGCTATAAAACATCCTCTCAAAGGGAGGTTGTGCCTAATTTTCAAGAAAAAAAAACAGTTACTTAGGTAAAAATGAACTCTAATTTAGCTCAAATCAAAATATTCTGCTTTATGTAATAGTAAATACTTCTTATATCACTGTCCCTATCCCCCCCCCCCGCCCCATGGTCTCTCCCACCCTCCTCCCCGCCCCATGGTCTCGCCCGCTCCCCCTATCAGCACCCCGCGGCCTCCCCGCCCACCTCGCTCTCCCATTGATCACCTCCCCGTCCATCATCGACAAGATACGCCCCCCTCGCGTGGTGATTGGTTGCATGTCCGAAAGGGGCGGTGCCTTCTGGCATCCTAGCCGGCGATTGGCCGCGCGGCTGGGGGCGGGGGCGCGCGATGGGTTGGGCCGGCGCGGTGCGGCGGGCGCTGCGCTGGGGGGCGGCGGGGCCGGTGCGGAGCATGGTGAGAGCGGCGGGGCTGGGAGACGGAGACGGGGATAAGGGATAGGGGATGGGGATAAAGGATAAAGGATAGGGATAAGGGATGGGGACAGGGATAAGGGATGAGATAAGGGATAGGGATGAGGGATAAGGATGGGGACGGGGATGGGGATGGGGGATAGGGATAAGGATGAGGATGGGGACAGGGACGGGGATGGGGATGGGGGATAGGGATAAGGATGGGGGATAGGGATAAGGGATAAGGATGGGGATAGAGATAAGGGATGGGGTAAGGGATAGGGGATGGGATGGAGATGGGGGTAGGGATAGAGATAAGGGATGGGGGTAAGGGATAGGGATAAAGGATGGGGATGGGGATAGGGACAGGGATGGGGATAGGGACAGGGATGGGGACAGGGATAAGGATAAGGGATGGAGTAAGGGATAGGGATAAAGGATGGGGATGGGGATAGGGACAGGGATGGGGACAGGGATAAGGATAAGGGATGGGGTAAGGGATAGGGGATGGGGATGGAGATGGGGATAGGGATAAGGGATAGAGATAAGGCATGGGGATGGGGATAGGGATAAAGGTAAAGGATAGGGATAAAGGATGGGGATGGGGATAGGGATAAGGGAGAGGGGTAGGGATAAAGGACAGGGATAGGGATAAGGGTTAAGGATAGGGTTAAGGGTTAGGGATAGGGATAAAGGATAGAGATAAGGGATGGGGGTGGTGATAGGGATAAGGGAGAGGGATGGGGGGCTGCGTGCCAGGGCTTCTGCCGTGGCCATGGGGCTGGAGCCTGGGAATGCATCTGGAGGCCAAGAGCTGGGGATCTGGGGCTGTGGGGCTGGGAGCTGGGGAACTGTCAGGGGGGGCTGGGACCTGGGGGCTGGAGCTGGGGCAGGGTTTCATGGTCCAGAGTTCGTGGGACTGGGGACCAGAGATCTGGGGTCCATGAGGCTGGGGCCCGGGGACCAGAGCTGGGGGCTATGGGGCTGGAGGCCAGGGGGCTGGAACCAGGGGCTGGAGTCAGGTGCCTGGGGTTTGGGAACTGGGGGGGGCTGGGAACCGGGGGCTTGGAGCCAGGGTGTGGAGCTGGGGATTGCGGGTCTGGGGCTCGTTGCGGGGTCTTGATCCCGCAGCAGCCGCTGAGGCCGCTCCGGTGCCCGCAGTGCGCCCAGGCGGACGACTGGCGCTCGGCCAAGGCCATCTACGACTTCCACGCCCGAGACATCGATGGCAACGACGTGTCCTTGGAGAAATACCGGTAGGAGGGAGGGCAGGGCCCGGGCTGGGCAGCTGTGGGACGCTCCCTTGCGTAACCCGGGTGCTCAGCTTCCTTGGAGGGGGGAAGGGTGAGGGGCTTCCCAGCTCCTGTGGGCAACGGGGTTCGTGGCCTTTCCAGGGGCTTCGTCTGCATCATCACCAACGTGGCTTCCAAATGAGGGAAAACTGCTGTGAACTACACTCAGCTCGTCGACCTGCACGCCCGATACGCTGAGAGGGGTTTACGCATCCTGGGCTTTCCCTGCAACCAGTTTGGAAAACAGGTTTGGAAATCGGGGGGGAGGAGGTGGGGCGAAGGGTCCCCAGGAGTGGGGACAAGGTTGGGGGAGGCTTGGGGTGAGAGCTCCCAGGGAGCAGGAATAGGGCTGGGATTTGGGAGGCAAGTAATCCTTGGGAGCAAGGACAGAGATGGGGGAAAGGGGGGCGAGGGCTCCCTGGGACAGGGATAGGGAGGGGGAGAATGGGGACAGGGATGGGGAAGGTTGGAGTGAGGGTCACTTGGGAGCAGGAACAGGGATGGGGTGGGAAGCGAGGGCTTCTCAGGAGTAGAGGGAGAAGGCTGTGGGGGAGCTGGACAGGGCTGGCCGCGCTCTGCGTGCCACCCAAGGACACTCCCAGAGTGCCCCTTCCCTGTCCCTTCTTCAGGAACCTGGGGACAACGCTGAAATTAAGGCATTTGCTGAAAAATACGGAGTGAAGTTTGACATGTACAGCAAGATCGATGTCAACGGGGACGATGCCCACCCACTCTGGAAGTGGATGAAGGAGCAGCCCAAGGGAAGAGGCACCCTGGGCAAGTGAGTGTGGGAAGGGGGGGGGACTGTGGAGAGGTGGGGGCTGGGCTGCAGCACAGGGAAGGGGCTTTCTGCCCAAATCTCACTCCTGTTTTTTTTTTCTCTCCTAGTGCAATAAAATGGAACTTCACTAAGGTAGGACACAGCTCCTGCCCTTGCCTGGGTCACATCCACAACTTTTGGGGGGCTGTGGGGGGTCCTGGAGGCATTGGAGGGAGGAGGGATGGGCTCTGGGGCTCTGCTCTGTGTAGTTACCCTGGGTAGAGCGGCATCCTGAGGGGCTCCTGCAGCTCCACAGGGAGGATCCACCCCAGCCTTGCTGGCAGCAGCTCCCTGGGGGTCTCCACTGCTCCCACAGGGCTGGAGATCCCAGGACACAGCCAGATTTGCTCACCTGGGTGCTGCTTTTCTCCCCCAGTTCCTCATTAACCGGGAGGGCCAAGTGGTGAAGCGCTACAGTCCCATGGAGGATCCCATTGTAAGTCCCTGCCCTAAGCCCTGCCTGACCCAGGGGAGGAGGGGAAGCGCGGTAGCAGCTCCCTGTGGATCCCAGCTGTGGAAAAACACAGCAGTGAGGGCTCCCTGGCCGTGTCTCAGCTCTGATCCCTTTAGCTGGGGGCACAAAGGCCCCGCTGTGCTCGGGGAGGGCGGCTGTGGCAGCGGGGAGAGCGGTGCCCAGCACACGGGGGTGGTTCCCAGCATCCCTCAGGGATGGTAATAACAAAATAATAACAGAGCTGATCCAAGCAAGAAGAGGCTGATGATGGGAAGGTGTGTGTCGAGTGGTAGGAGTCAAATATTCATGGTTAAATTGAGATGAGAAACTGGAAGATGAATTTGATGATGAAGTGAGAAAAGTGCAGGCATCAGGGCTTTAGCACAAACCCAGGGGTGGGAGGACTTGCTCTTCTCAGGCAGAAACAAACCCAGGGATGGGATGGGACGCAGGGGCCTTCCAGTGTGGTTTTGGGGGTGATGATGTTCCCGTAGCACAACGTTCCCTTCTGCCTCGCAGGTGATCGAGAAGGACCTGCCTGCCTACCTGTAGCCTCATCTCACCCTGCACCATCCCTGCATCCCAGCACCAGCCTTCCTGCTGCCCGTGGAGTCTTCTCTGCAGCCCTCATGATGGTCTGCCTTCAAACCAGCCTGCTGGGGAGGCAGCCCTGAGGCTCCGGCGTGCACCGCTGCGAGGAGGCTTCCAGGGGCCGGCCAGGATGTGGTGTCCCCTTGCAATAAAGGTGTTAGAAACGAGAGGTTGTGCCTGGGTGTGGGGATGGGCCAGGGCTGGAGCTGCTGCTCAGGGAAAACCCGGAGCTTTGCAGGGGAGCCAAGACCTTATGCAACTCCTGAGCTCAGCAGGGATCATCCTCATTAGTGCTGAGCGGGGGAATTGCTCACAAATCCTGGGTCAGCTGATGTTCCCGATGGGCTCGTGCAGGGGGAAGGGCTGTGAGTCCCCTCTGGGACTGCAGCTGGGACCTGGCCCTCCTTGGCCCCTTCCTCATGCTCCTAGGCTACCTTCTTTGCCCTCCTGGGCCCTTTCCTCATCCTTCTGGGCCCCCTCCTCACCCTCCTGGAACCATTCCTGACCCCCCTGGGCCCCCTCCTTGCCCTGCTGGGCCCTTTCCTGACCCCCCTGGGCCCCTCCTTGCCTTGCTGGGACCTTTCCTCACCCCTCTGGGCCCCTCCTTGCCTTGCTGGGACCTTTCCTCACCCTAAACCAACCAGCATCTGCCCTGATGAAGCAACTGGGTTGTTTTTCTCCACCTGCTGACGAAGCGCAGGCAAACGCCGGGCAGCGCGGCGCCAGCCCCAGTGCCCCTCCTGGCCCTGGCAATGGGGCCAATTCCAGCAGTGGTGTAAGCCATGGCCAGGAGTAATTAGAGCAAAACAAAGCCCAGTCATGCTGGGACACAGCAAAACACCTCCCGGAGCCAGAGACAAGTCCGACCGCAGCGTGCAGGAGCCTCAATCCTGCTCGAGGTGTCTCAGCTTGCAGAGGTTCAGCCCTGCCTGGTCGAGCGGCTCCCAGGGGCAGGGAGGGCTCTGGTGTTGGAGGTGCTGGGTCTCCCCCTCACTCCCATGGTCCCTGTCCTCACCCTGGGGCAAAGGGGGAAGCAGGGGAGCACAGCCCCAGAGACCCCCAGAGCATCCGCTCTCCCCACACGCCTGCAGCCCGGCCCGTCGGATGCTGGAGGATCCTGCTCCAGCCCCCACGGGTTCAGGAGCTGCCCCACAGCCCCTCTTGGTCTCACAGAATGACCTGAGCTGGAAGGGACCCAAAAAGACCATCGAGTTCAACTCCTGTCCCTGCACAAGGACAACCCCAATATTCACCCTGTGGGGCTGAGAGCATTGGCCAAATGCTTCTGGAATATTGTCAGGCTGTGACTGCTTCCCTGGGGAGCTGTTCCAGGGCTCCACCACCCTTCTCCTAATGTCCAACCTAACCATCCCTGATCCATCTTCCTGCCATTCCCTTGGTCCTGTCATTGGTCACCAGAGAGAAGAGCTCAGCACCTTATCCTCCTCCTCCCCTTGTGAGGAAGCTGTAAAGGGCAACGAGGCCCCCTCAGTCTCCTCCAGGCTCAACAGACCAAATGACTTCAGCCTCTCCTCACATGATTTCTCCTCTTGACCCTTCCCCAGCTTTGTGGCCTCCTCTGGACACTCTCCAGTAGTTTGATGTCCTTTTTATCCTGTGATGCCCAAAATTGCACCCAGTGCTCGAGGTGGGGCATCCCCAGTGCAGAGCAGAGCGGGACAACCCCCTCCCTCTCCTGGCAGGCGATGCTGGGTTTGATGCCCTCCAGACACAGTTGCCCTCTTGGCTGCCAGGGCTCACTGTTGGCTCATGGTCAACTTCTGGTCGACCAGAATCCCCCAGGTCCCTTTCACATTGAGCCCTGTGGGCAGCGTTGCCACACACAGCAAGGTAAGAATTACTCCTCCATACCAGCGCCCTTGGCTCATCCCATCCCATCCCATCCCATCCCATCCCATCCCATCCCATCCCATCCCATCCCATCCCATCCCATCCCATCCCATCCCATCCCATCCCATCCCATCCCATCCCCTGCAGCGACAGAGCAGGGCTGGCAGTGCCTGGGCAAGACATCCTGGCAGGAACAGTGGCTCATTTATCCATGTTTTCCTCAATGCTAGGAGGAAGCAGCCTCAATAAAGACCCTGGGCTGATTCCAAGGAGAATCCTCCACCAGAGACATTGGGGTGGCTCTTGAATTCCCTATCCTGATTCCAATCCCCTATGGAACCCTGGGGCTGATCTACCCTTCTGGAGAGACGGACAGACAGACAGAGAGCTGGGACTTACAGAAATCTCATAGGTGGCTTCCTTTCCATTTTTACTGAGCAGAGTGAAAAACGATCCTTCTGAGGCAAGTAGAAAATCCAGGAATTATTAGTCAAAGGCACATATTCTAAAAAAATCTCTTTACATATATACATCTCAATTCATTATAAATACACATAGAAAAACAAAGGCAAACGACAAGCAGATTAAAAAGTGCTAACAAAAAGGTGTAAGGGAAGCAAAAAAAGGGACTCATTTAAAAATACAGACAAATCAGTAGGACAACTGCGTAATAATTTAGTTAAAAGGTACTGTTACATATTATTAACCCTGACAAAAACACAGGATCGGGGCAGGGAAGGGCTTCCTCGAAGGTGCTGCTCTCTGTCTTTCCAGAGGTCAGGGAAGGGGAATTGCATATATTTTAATATCATCAAAGCCAGTGGGTTCGGCTCCGGGTGGCGGCGGAGAAGTGGCTGGCGGAGGGGGCTCACAGGAGAATTCCTCCTCGTTATTCCTGAGTTTAAGCCTCTCTGAAATGGGTTTTCCCAGCATCCTTTACTGTCCCTGCTGAGAATGAGCAAACGAACCAGGGCATGGAAGAAGCTTCTTCATGAGTGGTGTGGGCTGGGATGTGTTTTAAATAGAGGAGGGCTCTGGGGAAGGGAGCAGGAGCAGGAAAAGGCAGTGAGAGGCGAGCGAGGCTGCCAGGAGCAGAGCTGTGGGGAAAGCACAAAGCTCTCAGGGTGGCAGCAGGGTCCCAGGGCTTTGGTGTTTGCTTTGAGGTAAGGAGGTTTCCTTGAAAGCAGTGAAATGCAGCTCCTGACGGGAGGCAGGGGCCAGCAGGGGGACGTGGGGGTGAGGACAAGCCCCAGAACGAAGGGCAGGGACCAGAGCAACCCCAAAAATGAGCCCAAACGTGTACAGTGCGGGGCAGGTCCATGGTCTTAATGCACTGGGGAAAGCAGGTCCCACCTTGGCAGGAGCACAGATGCTGATCCCAAGCACTTCCCATCAGCAAAAAGGGTGCTTGGCCATCCCTAATGCTGATCCCAAGCACTTCCTACCAGGAAAAAGGGTGCTTGGCCATCCCTAACACTGATGCCAAGCACTTCCCATCAGCAAAAAAGGGTGCTTGGCCATCCCTAATGCTGATCCCAAGCACTTCCCACCAGCAAAAAGGGTGCTTGGCCATCCCTAATGCTGATACCAAGCACTTCCTACCAGGAAAAAGGGTGCTTGGCCATCCCTAATGCTGATCCCAAGCACTTCCTACCAGGAAAAAGGGTGCTTGGCCATCCCTAACACTGATGCCAAGCACTTCCCATCAGCAAAAAGGGTGCTTGGCCATCCCTAACGCTGATCTCAAGCACTTCCCACCAGCAAAAAGGGTGCTTGGCCATCCCTAACACTGATCCCAAGCACTTCCTACCAGGAAAAAGGGTGCTTGGCCATCCCTAACGCTGATCCCAAGCACTTCCTACCAGGAAAAAGGGTGCTTGGCCATCCCTAACACTGATCCCAAGCACTTCCTACCAGGAAAAAGGGTGCTTGGCCATCCCTAACACTGATCCCAAGCACTTCCTACCAGGAAAAAGGGTGCTTGGCCATCCCTAACACTGATCCCAAGCACTTCCTACCAGGAAAAAGGGTGCTTGGCCATCCCTAATGCTGATCCCAAGCTCTTTCCATCAGCAAAAATGGTGCTTGGCCATCCTTAACAGTATCACAGGGTTGGAAAAGACCTTTGAGATCATCGAGTCCAACCTATGACCCAACACCAATACCTACTCATTGTCTAAATCATGGCACTAAGTGCCTCATCCAATCTGCTGATTCCAAGCAATTCTCACCAACAAACAGGGTGCTTGGCCATCCCTAATGCTGATCCCAAGCACTTCCCACCAGTGAAAAGGGTGCTCAGCTGTCCCTGAGTCCTGGGGGAATACAGGGGTTGAAGGTCTGGAGGGAGGAGATTGCAAAGCTCCAGCCCCCTCAAAACCAACCTGTCAGGACAGGGGGAACCCAGCAAAGGCTTCTCCATCCCCAGGTCCTCTCCAAGAAGAGCCAGGCCAAGCAGAGAAAGTTCCTTCCGCTGAAAACATCTAGGAAATACCTCGATGACCCAAGGCAGAGAAAGGAAATGCAGTAAAGGGGAGGTTTGTGGAGGAGCTGCCAGGCCTGGAGGATTCCAGGCAGCTTCCTTCCATGCTCCTTATATTGCAGAGAGAAAAGAGAAGAAGGCAGTTTCCCCGGGGCCTGCCGAGGCGAGATGCTGCTGGAAAGAGGTGGTTGGGAGAAGGTCCAGGTGCTCCGGGCCGTGAGGCAGCACTTTGCAAAGCAAACCTTTGCTCTTTGGTATCAAGGGTTGAGTTTGCAGCGTGTGCAGCAACACCACACATCCCTCCCCTTCCAGGGCTTTGGAACCATGAACAGGGCTGGGGATCTTGGATCCAGACCCCCTCCTGGGGCTGTGTCCGTGGCCCAGCCAAGGACAAGCCCTACAGGGCAGGAGCGGTGAGAGGGGAAAGGACAATGGGCACAGCAGGGAGTTGGACAAAGCCACAGAGACCTGGTGAGGGTAAAGTGCAGGACAGGCTGTTGGGAAGCGTGGTCCTTCTGCTCCAGGGAATGTCCCCTTTGGTCCTGGTGTGGCTGAGCCCTGACAAACCCACAAGCTCTGCCATGACACTGACAGCTCCTGCCCTCTGCCCCAAGGGGTCCGAATCCCTTCCTGGGGAGGGCAGAGCAGGCACAGTCAGTTTTGCTTCTCTCAGCTCCACCTGCTCAGCCCTGTACAGAGGGCCTCGAGCTCAGTGGCTCCAAACTCCTCTGGGACATCCTTCCCTTCTCCATCACCCTCCAGAGCAGCCTCCAGAAAGTTCACAACAGGGCTGGGGCAGCCCGAGAGGAGCAGCTGATGCGGCCAGAGTTTGGTCAGCCTGCTCGTGGGGCTGGGAGGGCTGGGGAAGGCACAACCCAGCTCGGGAACTCAGTAGTTTGCAGGGGGAGGACGGGCACAGAGGAGGGGGCTTCTCTCCCCAGGTCCTACCTGGGCATCAGCCTTCAAGCAGGACTCAGACACAGCAGAGACCACTGGTCCAGAGCAGCTGAACCGAGCACTCGCCACCCCCCAAGCGCATGTTTATATACAGATCTATACATGCCTGACTGGATATTATATATAAATAAACTTTGCTTTAAGGAATTATAGGGCTTCTTGTTCTTCCCTCAAAACCAGAAAAGAGGTCAAGTCCAAACCAGTGGAAAAGCTGGGGCATCCCAGCTCTCACCTCTGCATCAAAGGATATGGATCCGCAGCGGCCGAGCGTCGCCTGGCGCGTGCCCAGCCCGGCTTTCAGAAGTCTGGGAAAGGCCCACTGAACTGGATCACGCTCTGGCGCTCCTGGGGGATCAGGTTCTCCTGGGGGGGCCCGTTAAACGTCCTCAGCATGTCCTCCAGGATCTCTCGAAAATTGATATTCCCATCCTGTTGGATGAAATCTTCCCGCGGCTGCTGCTGCTGCAGTGTCTGCAAGGGTCCCAGGGGAGGCAGGGGAAGGTGTTCGTGCAGCGGGGAGCGCAGAGGAACGCTCCCTTCCAGGATGGGGATCGGGCTCTTGAAGGCAGAAGGTTGGCCAAAGCCAAAGGGCAACTGGTGCTGCTGGTGTGGCTGGAGAAGGGGCTCTGAGGGGAAGCACAATCCACCGGGCTCTGGGTTCATCACCACGTCGGGAATGCTGTTGCCAGGAGGGCTGTAGGTCAAGTCCAGGATCTCATCCCGGCGCAGGGAACGCCTGGGCAGGGGGACACCGGGCCCTGTCTGCGTGAGGTCCAGGGGCTGTGACAGGAGGTGCAGTGGCAGTGAGAACTGAGGGCTCTGCTCCTGGGCCTGGAGGAGCCGGTTGTGCTTTCGCTTCACGTTCTCGTCCATCTGCTTCAGCTCCTCCAGCACCTTACGGACGCAGCTCTCGGGGATCTTTATCCCTAGAGGAGGAATGTGCATCAGTCCCCAAAGCACCCTGGGAAGGGATGAGGTGCTGTGGGGACAGAGGGATGAGCAGCAGCACCAAGGACCATTTATCAAGGGCACTCCTGGCCAACTTTGCCTCTCGGCCGGGCTGCAGAGCAGAGAGATGGGAGTGCAACCTGAGCAAAAGCAGCTCCAGGGTGGCAGGAGATGGAGGGATCAGTTCCAGCCTGGCTCACACCCTCTGCCCACATCATGGAATCATGGAATGGTTTGGCTTGGAAGGGACCTCAAAGTCCAGCCAGTTCCATGGGCAGGGACACCTCCCACTGGATCAGGGGGCTCCAAGCCCCATCCAACCTGGCCTTGAACACCTCCAGGGATGGGGCAGCCACCACTGCTCTGGGCAACCTGGGCCAGGGCCTCCCCACCCTCACAGCAAAACATTTCTTCCTAAGATCTCATCTCAATCTCCCCTCTTGCAGCTCCTCCCTCATCCTCTCCCTGCACTCCCTGATCAAGAGCCCCTCCCCAGCTTTCCTGGAGCCCCTTTCAGTCCTGGGAGGCTGCTCTAAGCTCTTCCCAGAGCCTTCTCTTCTCCAGGCTGAACAAGCCCAACTCTCTCAGCCTGTCCTCACACCAGAGGTTCTCCAGCCATCAGATCACCTCCGTGGCCTCCTCTGGCCTTGCTCCTACAGCTCCACATCCTTCCAGATCCCCAGCTCCCCTCCTTCCCCTGGGGTCACCTAAGCAATGGGTGCTTCTAGGCCGCCATGTATTTGAGAAGGGAATTCTGCCATTGGACAGCTCGAACCCCGTTTTTCCTTTTCCCAAAACATCCTGCTCCTCTTCCCAGCACTTCACCCACCAACTTGTTTCTTCTTCTCCTTGGTCTTGAGGCGGACAATCTGCAGGTAGCTGGTGTTGGTGATGTTTGCCATGATGCTGGCGATGCGGCTCCAGACGCGCAGCAGGGCCCCGCACAGCATGTAGTAGTGACGCAGGCGCATGCCCTGGAAACACTCCTTCCCCTCCTGGGCCAGCTTGCAGCTCCTGTTCCTTCAATCCAAACAGGAAAAAACCACCCAAATCAGCACAGGCTCCCAGGACAGAGCAGGATCCCTCACTTGCAGCCTCCCCAGAGCGACCTTTCCCAATGCTGTAGCCTCTCCCAAACACCAGCTCCGACCTGGGGAGGGCAGGAGGGGCTGGGGCTGCAGAAGCCTTACCAGAGAGCATGGTTACAGTTCTTCAAGGAGAAGTGGTAACTGCTCTCCCAGTGTTCTTTGGCTTCCTCAGGCAGCACCTGTAGAAGAAACAGAGAGTGGTAGAGGTTTCCCACTGCCCAACATGCAGCTGGGATCCAAAAATCCAGAGCTGGCAGTCAGGATACTCAGGTGCCACCACCAGCTCTGTCCAGCCCACAGCAGGAACACAAGGAGCTGTGAAGGGGTTAAAGTAAACGTCCTTCCAAAGCCACCCCTGCCCAGAGTAAGAGGGTTTTCCCTCTCCCCCACCAGAGAGCTGCAGCTCCCACCTACCCGCCGGTACTTCTTCTGCAGACTGTCCAGGCTCTCGGGCTGGCTTTGCTTCCCAATGTTTGGTTTGTAGAGGATGAAGTTCTTCCCACGGCTCTGCTCTGCCAGCAGGCAGGTGTGTTTGCAGCCTCGTGTCTGTTGGGGCAAAGCTGATGGTTACAGTCACAGACCCTCTCCCCAAGCCCGTATTTCTTTAAACTAATCCCCTTCCTTCTAGGATGGAGGTCCTTGGAGGCATCTCCTAGTCCCCAGCAGCTTCCCAGTACTGAAAGGGGCTCCAGGAAAGCTGGGGAGGGGCTCTTGATCAGAAAGTGCAGGGATAGGACAAGGGGGGGATGGTTTCCAGCGGAAAGAAGGGAGATTGAGATGAGATCTTAGGGAGAAATGTTTTGCTGTGAGTGTGGAGAGGCCCTGGCCCAGGTTGTCCAGAGAAGCAGTGGCTGCCCCATCCCTGGAGGTGTTCAAGGCCAGGTTGGATGGGGCTTGGAGCCCCCTGATCCAGTGGGAGGTGTCCCTGCCCATGGCAGGGGGGTGGAACTGGCTGGGCTTAACATTCTTCCCAACCCAAACTATTCCATGATTCTGTAAGAGGTTGGACAGACCTCACACTGCCACTGTGGACCCTCTCCCTTTGGAGTCACCCCCTGAGCTGAGATGCCACCTCAGCAGAGCCCAGGGACCCACCTTGTAGGAGAGGTAGAACCCGTCGAAGGATCCTGTCAGTTTGAGTGACTTCTCATAAGCTTCCTCCCACTTTAAGCCTCTGTCAACGCTGATCTAAAGAGGGACAAAGCAGAGGGATTCTGTAGCCTTGGCAGGCCAAGGTGTCTGTCTCACAAATCACACCCTCCACACGGCCACTCTGCGCCTCCTCTGTGCAACTCCCACCACCAGTCACCCACTCGTGACCAAGGCAGATGTGACACAAAGATGACACAAAGCCACAAGGCAGGGGGAGGAGCCCAGCAGCTCACAGCCCCAGACTGGGAAGCACTGGAGAAGACTGGTCTGTAGGGATTGCTGTGCAGGCTGCCTACCTTATAAAACACAACCTGCCCATCCTGCGGGTGCCCGGGGGTCAGGAAGACCTCCTTGCTCTCCTCGTAGATCTCATCCACTCCTGGGGCTAAATCTAGAGCAGGAAAGACCAAAACACACACCGACTGCAAGATCCATCTCCCCACACCACCTCCTCTCCTTATGAGTCCCAGAATCTGTGCTCTGTGGGGACATCACAGTGCCCAGGATGGCTGTGGTGACAGCACAGGCTGCACCAGTCATTGGTCAGCACAGGGAGGAACAGGGAACCTCAAGGTGCAGTGAGGAGAGATCTGGCCACTCCTCTTTCTCCATACCTAGGATGCCCATGTCGTATTTGCCCTCCTTCTTGTCCTTTTCAATCAGATAGTCAAAGGTGTCAGAAAAATACTGGAAGAGCATGTTCTGCTTGTCCACCTCCAGGCCCAGGATGCGGTTCAGGAACTTGGTGATGGAGCAGTCTGCAAGAGTGTGGTTGAGTCAGGGAACATGGCACAGCTGGGCATGGAAACCACCAGCACATTCCCAAGGAGAGCATCCAGTGTCCCTTCCTGAAGGCAGCCCAGCACTGAGGCTCAGGGGAACGTGACCTGCAGCGTGGACCCTCGCCTCAGAGCAAACCTCTTGCCCCAGCAGGACAGCAAAGCCCTGGAGGCTGTGCTCCTGTGCAGACAGACCCCTGCCTCTTTCATTTCTCCCCTGCCTCAGGCAGGAAAAGCTTGGCACTTACCCTTCTCCACAGAGACAGTGCCATACTTCATGTGATTGCAGCAGATCCCCACGGAGATGAGACCTTGCTTCATTTCTGGAATGGCAGAAGATAACTTGAGCATTTTTAGGGTTAAGATTCCCCTCAGCATTCCTGTAAGGCTGCTTCTCCTCCAGCTCTGCCCATTCCTGGACTATTTCCCCCACACCCTGACACCCATTTGGGTGACCAATTGTCCTGCTCACTAGGGAGCTGCCAAGAGTGGTGCTGTTCCCTCCTTCCAACCTTCCCCTCGGCTCTCCGGGCATCCCAAACGTGAGAGCAACTCATCCAGCAAGACCCAGCAGAAACCCCAGAGCTGGTGATGTCCTTACCATGGAAAAACGCTGCCTCTCCTCTGTCATAGCTCTTGGGGACAGGAACTTTGTTCTCTGTGTGGTTGAGGATAGTGGAGAGGACTCTGTCAAGTGCTTTAGCCCCGTACTGTGAAAGGAGACGAGCGTCACGCCAAGTGCTGGCACACGGAACGGTGTCCCAACACCACCAAGGGAACCATCAACCAGGAAAGGCCACTGAGCCAGCAGCTGTGCCAAGGGGAAACCACATCCCAGGGGCCTCCTCTGTCCCTAAAGGGCCAGAGTATGGAATCTGCACACATCCCAGTGCTCCAGAAGCCCCCTTAGGGACAGAGGACCTGCGTCCTGCCCAGCTGCCCCTGCCAGCACGGAGCTCGGATGCACCACACTGATTATGAACCCAGTTCTGATGTTGCCCATGGGAGCTCAGTGCTAGGCCAGATCCTGCCTGCAGATGCCAGCAATGATCTTTCCTGGCTCTGTCTCCCACTGAAGGCTCTTGCTAAACACTCCAACCCCTCCTTGGCTGCCCTGGAACACCCATGAGCTACCTTATTCTCAAAGTTGTACTTGCTGAGGTCTCGGGACTCGGTGGCCCGGCGGTCTCCGTGGGTCAAGGCACCCTAGGAAAGCAGATCAGACAAAAAGGTCTTACTTTTAGCTGTTGCAAAGCACCAGAGGATGGGCAAAGCCACCTCTCATAAAAGGCCAGGATAAGAACGTGCCGTGGGAAGGCAGCATTCCTCTGGAATACTGAAAACTCTAACACAGTATCTGGGGATTTATCAGAAGTGAAGAAAAATGAGTCAGAGACAAATTCATTATTCCACGAATGATTTCAGCAGCTTTCTGAAAACAGATGGGTTTGTGCTGCTGTAACATGGGGGGGGGAGGGGGATTCCAGCATCTGGAATTGGGTTCTGCTTCCCTGAAATTCCTCCTGATGCCTTTTGCTTCACTTCCTTTCCCAAATCCCAGGATGCTAAAGGCCTTCTGTGGTCCACAAGTGCGTCAGGGGTGATGCAATGCCCTGTTCCAGTTACACTGGCCGTGCCACTGGGAAGCTCTTTGGAGACAATTGGAGCTGCAGGGCACTTACCAAGCTCTCCAGACGTTTTGCCACGATGGATGCAAACCTCCTCTCCCCTGCCAGCTCAGAGATAAGGAAGACATACTCCGGAGCAGAAACCTGGTTCGATCGGTGCGTTCGACCTTCAGGGACATGAGAAGAGAAGTGAAAAGAGAGGTTGGTTCAGCCTGTCTGGTGCTGGAAGGGTGGCTGAGCTAGAGGTGAGAGAGCCAAAGCAACCACACATCGTGCTGGATTTCAAAGGAGATGTCTCTACAGGGAAAAGGACAGAGGCACAGTTGTGTTTGTGACCCTGGTGCTGCTGAGACCTTGGTTTGAGTCAGGTTTACTCAACTGACCCTCTGGGGCTGAGGAGTGACCCCCCCAGTTTGAGCTGGGATGTGCATTACTTCTTTTGTGCTCATGTATTGAGGAACTGTCACCCCTTTCCATCCTCCCCAGGCTGGAACAGACACCTCCAGGCACCCCAGCAAAGAACCATGGAATGGTTTGGCTTAGAAGGGACCTCAAAGCTCATCCAGTTCCATGGGCAGGGACACCTCCCACTGGATCAGGGGGCTCCAAGTCCCATCCAACCTGGCCTTGAACACCTCCAGGGATGGGGCAGCCACCACTGCTCTGGGCAACCTGGGCCAGGGCCTCCCCACCCTCATAGCAAAATATTCTTTCCTAAGATCTCATCTCAATCTCCTCTTCTGCAGCTCAAAACCATCCCCCCTCATCCTATCCCTGCACTCCCTGACCAAGAGCCCCTCCCCAGCTTTCCTGGACTCCTGTTTCAGGAGGACACGCTCTGCTCTCAGGTACAGGAGGGCTCCTCCTTCCCACACTTCAAATCACTCCTGCAGTCAACACAAACCTTTCCCACAAGAGAAATCAGTCACAACTGCTTTGTGTCTGAATTCCTATCCCTGTAAGACACTGGAGCACCCTGCTCACCAAGCTGCTGTAGGAAAGCTGAATTCCTCTGCCCCTGGCACCTTTCCTTCCAAGGGTTTCCCAAGGTTTTATGGTCTGAGCCACGCTCAGGGGAAGGGGACAGTGACCAGGAACACCCAGCCCTCACCAAACTGCTGGATGGCCCGGTCTGCGCTCCAGGGCAACTCCAGTGTCATGTGGACGCGGCGCTTCTGGTTTTTCACCCGTCTGTCTGCTTGGAGAGAGATTCCTGAGCTGGAGGCTTCAGAGATTATTGCTACAAGCTAAGGAAGAGAGACAACAAGTGAGAAAGGGGAGTGAGGCTCCCAGACATCTGCAGAACTGCTTGAAGAAATAGCTCAAGGCACAAAAGCCTGGCTCATGAAGCAACCCAGGACTACTTGTCCCCAATCATAGAATCATCCAGTCCAACCATCAGCCCAACACCACCATCCCTACTGAACCATGTCCTGAAGTGCCACATCTGCACATTTTCTGAACCCTTCCAGGGATGGAGACTCCACCACTGCCCTGGGCAGCCTCTGCCAGGGCTTCACCACTCTTTCAGTGAAGAAATATTTCCTGATATCCAATCTGAACCTCCCTTGGTGCAACTTGAGGCCATTTCCTCTCACCCTATCCCTTGTTACTTGGGAGAAGAGCCCAGCACCCATCTCTCTCCAACCTCCTTTCAGGGAGCTGCAGAGAATGATGAGGGCTCCCCTCAGCCTCCTTCTTCTCCAGGCTAAACATCCCCAGGTCCCTCAGCTGTTCCTCATAAGCCTTGTCCTCCAGACTCCTCCCCAGCAGGCCAGAGCAGCACCCAAGGCACCCTCCCTTTCGTCCCCATCTCATCGTACTCGCAGATATTTAGAGGTTTCCTTAACTCCAACCAGACTGACCTTTTCCCCCTTCATGAAACGCTCCTTCTCCTTCAGGTTGACGTGGTCTATGGAGAGGCCTTGCTCGGCGCGAGACTCGAACACGACGGAGCCGTCGGGTCTGCAAACCACGCGGCCCTTCCGCCCCGTCATCTGCACACACCACGCAGGAGAGAGGCTGTCAGAAGAGACCTGCACGGTGCAGCAAGTCTCACCAGCTTTTTCAGATGGCAAGGAAGGAGAGGACACCCTCTTCCAGCACAAACCCCCTTTGCTTGCCCTTTCCCTGTCTGCCAGTGCCACCAAAGTACACTCTGAAGTGTGAGGAGTACCTCAGCCACGTGCTCCGGGCCCCCAAAGTGATTGATCAGTTCATCCAAGGTATTGAGAGGTAGCTCTTTGCCCAGTGCTTTTACTTTTGCTAGGAGGTCCTGCTTCATCTTTTCCACGTGCTCGAGTTCTCTCGGGCCATGCATCTCTTTCTGGGAAGGCAGCATGTGAAAATTATCTGCAATGCAAAATGCAACAGTTCAGAGTTAACTGGTAATTCCAAACCAGAGAGGGGGAAACTCGTCCCAAATAGCTTCTGAGGGCACTGTGTGATGGGCAGGCAAAGACACCTTGACTGCAATGAATGCTCCTGAGCATGGACTGAATTCCCTCTCTTTCCCCTGGTTTGGTGCACGTGGGGTAAATCCTTCCTGCTCACTGATCACAGCAGGTTCATGTGAATCACCCTCACAAGCCCTCATCTGACCACAGAATCACAGAATGGGTTGGGTTGGAAAGGAGCTCAAAGCCCAGCCAGTTCTCATGGGCAGGGACACCTCCTACTGGATCCAAGCCCCATCCAACCTGGCCTTGAACACCTCCAGGGATGGGGCAGCCACCACTGCTCTGGGCAACCTGGGCCAGGGCCTCCCCACCCTCACAGCAAAACATTTCTTCCCAAGATCTCATCTCAATCTCCCCTCTTTCAGCTCAAAACCCTTCCCCTCCTCCTGTTCCTGCACTCCCTCATCAAGAGCCCCTCCCCAGCTTTCCCAGAGCCCCTTTCAGTCCTGGGAGGCTGCTCCAAGTTCTCCCTGGAGCCTTCTGTTTTCCAAGCCGAACACAGGACACAATCTAGTCAGAGTATAAGGCTGTCCCAAGCACAGATGGAGTTTCACCATTCCAAAAAGACACCAGGAGTCTCCTCACATCATCACTGACCCTGCGATCCCCTTGGCCGGACCCCGCAAGGCTCAGATCTGCTCAGCCACTGTCCACGCTTGCGGGGCACTGGGCAGAGTGGCCACCTTCAGCTGTGCACCCATGCACTGGGTGCCAGGCTCCACCAGTTCCCACCTCCTGTCAGCAAGGCAGGGGCTGCCCCTGAGCTGCTGCTCCGCTTACTTCTGTCGTCGGCCGCGAAGCCGTTGTAGGTGTGCTCAACGAAGATGACATCGTCTGTCTCAAAGAGGGACTCTGGGGAGGAGTTGAAGTCACTGTCCAGCCCCATGTCAGAGTCGGTGCTGCTGTCATCACTGATCTTGATCACCCCCGTGGGGTCACACAGGCCCTTCAGAGCCTTGGCACAGCGGCCCCTCGGCCTCCCTGCAAGGGGGAGAGAGAGAGGGGCATCAATGGGAAGCCCCCAGCCTCGTGTTTCAATGCAGAACAGCAAGCACCAGCTCAGAGAGAGGAGGAGGAGAAATCACAAAAGAGCTGAGATTGTCCCAAATGAAAGGCTGATCTTGGAAAGACAAGAGGCTTTTGGGTGGGGTGGGGGGTAGTCAGGAAGGGAGGGAGAGAGAGAAAGAGAAAGAGAGAGAAAGGAAGAAGAAGGTAATCTTTCTCAGGGCTGAAGCTGGTTGCACACGTCAGGATGAACACACAGCTTGCTCTAAGCAGGGTGAACTCCTCAGAGGAAGGAGTCCACGGGTTTGACTGCCTCCAGAGGAATGTGCAAGACACGGGAAGGTGCCAGTGTTTTGGGACTCTGTTCACTTCCAAGCACAGCAAGACATGCCCCTGCTACGTGAGAGAGCTCACAACCCAGCTGTCACAGGCTGCTCTGCAACAGCAGCCACCCAGGACAACCTCCACCATCTCCCACTGCTGCTGCTCCTTCTTCCCCCTTTCCCACATCCCACTGGAGGAGAAATCCCAAAACTCTTCTTACCTGCAGCCACAGGCAATAATTTGGCAGGGAAGTGATTTTTCCCCCCCCCACAATGCCTGCCAAGCTATAAATAAGGGGTAGTGAGGAAGCCTCCCTTGCTGCAAGAGGGCTTTGAACATGTGGACATGCAGCAATCTGCTCCCAGTCTCCACAAGGAAGCAGCCAATGGAGAGGGGGAGAGCTACTGGGCAAGCAGTGGAGGTGAGGACCTCCCCTGTGCACAGGGAAGTGGTTTACAGGGAGGAAAGGGTGGATGACCTAGAGCTGCCGTCCTCCAGATGAGAGGGAGTGATGGGAGATGTGCGGGAGGGCAAACTGAAACCAGGGCAGAGGAGCACAAAACAAAAAAAAGCATGAAATAGGGAAAAGGGAAAAAGGAAAAAGGAAAAAGAAAAAAGCTGAGTGGCTGGGGTGAAGCAGCAAGGCAGGAGGTCAGATGCTGGGCAGTGGAGTGTGCTCTTACGTTTTCTTTTAATGCCAGTTCCTTTTTCTCTCTTTCTTTTGGTTGAAGGAAAGTGCTTCTGAATTAGTGATAGAAAGACGCCTCTGAAAGTAAGATGCAAAATTTATTCTAGCTACCAGGAACATCTGCTGGTTATCACGTAGCAATGTGTATTTGAGACAGCACCACATTTCATGAAAGAGGGGTAAATCCTGCAACCACAACTCCTAGCACGTGGGCAGCCAGCCCAGGGCACGGCGTGGCTCTCCGGAACGGCGGCGACTCCGAGCAAGGGTGTTTCACCAAGGGGCTCTGCTATGGGAGAGTGGGCTACACCAGCACATCCACAGCTGCTGAGCAGGAGTGTTGAGGGAAAGCAACACACCAATGCCAGGAAAAATGCTCTCTGTTGTGGCTTCCTTGGCAAAGAGAGAGGGGTTATTCCAGGGAGACACTGCAACCAAAGCCGAGCAGGCTCCGCTCTACCACGTGGCACTCGAGAGCTGCAAAACCTTTATATAGCAACTAAGAGGGAGTTTTAAATGGGAAGTACTATACTGGGAAGCTGTTACATCACTGCTGAAAAATCCAGTAAGTCCCAGTGTCCCAGCCCTTCTCTAAGCTCTGACAGCAGAGCTGTGCTCCACCAAGATCTCTGATTAACTGGATGTGGACCTGCTCGCCCATGGAATGGAGAAAAGTGACAAAACGTGGATACGTGGTGGGTTCAGGTGAATGGAACAAAATCATAAAGAGGTGGAAAATAAATGTTTCTGTGGGCTGTTCTGCAAAGAAAAGAGCAAATGCTTAAATGCTGGTCCTGTTGGGTGGGGAGGGACCTCCATTGCAATGAAAAGGCAGTGCTGAGTGATCTTTGGTGGGAAAATAAACAGCTGAGAGGAATGCACATGGGAACTCACCTGTGTGAGAAACAGGGAGGCTGGGGGAGCAGGGAGGGAGCTCTAAGCGTGAGGGGCTGAAGGAGACACAGAGCATCGCACCCCGAGGGGGGCAGAGCCCTGAGCTGGGTGTCCTTTGGTCCTGGGTCAACCCTGGGCTCAAAATGCAGACTCACTTGGCTCTGGAGCCTCCCTGCCATGAAACCTTGTTCACCTTCCCAGCACTCTCCTTCCCCTGCAAACAAAGGGCTGGGCAGGTGCTCACTCACTGAACAATCTGTTTATTTTTAACCCTGTTTTTAAGTATCTTTGAAACAACTGCTTCTTCCCAGCACAATCCCCTCCAGAAATGCCCTGAAGTGCTGTAAAAACCAGATGCTGCAGTTGGAGGCTCAGTGGATGCCAGGAAACTCTTGGGTTATCCAGCCAGTGCTGCTGAGCAGGGCTCTCAGCTCTGGAACTCGGGACAGAGCCGAGCAGTGTGCGTCATCACTACAGACCCTTCCTCCTTCAACAGCTCCAGCAAGGCTCAAAGGGACCCCACAGTCCTCTAGGCTCAACTCCTCTGAATTCTACAGCATGAAGACCACTCCAAGAGATGAAATCAACCCAAGCAGTTGTCAGTCTGGCCTCACATGCTGTCACCAAACTGTATTTGTGTTTCAGGTGTGGGTTGGAGACCGCAGAGCGACACAGACCAACACAGCCACTCCATCACCACAGGAGGAAAGCTTTGCCTAAACTGGACACATCTGGCACCTCTCATTGCTTTCATCTGCATTAAAAGGCACTTCAAAAGAAAACATGACCAGCCCTGTCCCCTGCAGAACAGAGGAAACTCAACCCAGTGTCCCAGGTTTTCGTCACCAGTCACACGGGAACAGCCACAGTCATGGGATGGGCTGGTATCCTGAAAGAAGGAATGTGGGGAGCACGAGCCTTATTCTGTGTTGAAAAGGGTAGCAGAGATCTTGCCACTGGTTTCACTTCGGGCACAACCAGCTCACCCTTGAGCAAGGAACAAAGGCAATGCAACCAGGACACTGCAGAAGCCTGGCAACCGAACCCCGTGACTGGCCTCGTACGCGTGCTGAAAGCCAACACTGGGGAATCTCAGCCCCTTGGTCCACTCCTTCACAGAATGGCTTGGAAAAGACCTTTAAGATCATCAAGTCCAACCATCAATCCAGCCCTGCTAAGTCTGCCACCAGACCATGTCCCCAAGTATTACATCTACTCATCTTTTAAACTCCTCCAGGGATGGTGACTCAACCACCTCCCTGGGCAGCCTCTGCCAGTGCCTGAGAACCCTTCCAATAAAGAAACTCCTCCTAAGTCCAGCTCCTCTCACTGCTCCAGCGATGCTGCCTCACGTTATCACTCAAGCCTCTGGCATCACATGAGATTCCCTTGCTCATTTCTTCACTGTCAACAGCCCTGTTTTCCAGAGTCAGACCCACACAAACCACATCTGAGCTCGTGTTTCTGTCTCTCCTACACCTTCAGTGCACAGAGAATTGGATCAGGCTGTTCATGCAAGATTGGACCAGAGGAATCTTCAAAATCCAGGATCTAGCTCATAAAGTCCTGCTGAAGAAATAGTGCCTCAAGGACCCACCTAAGTGTCCTCTCTATTTACAACTTGTACAGGGCGAGGCGTTACGAAACTGCATTTCCAGAACTGCAAGTCGCCAGCGGCCGTGGGGCAGGGCTTTCCCCAACCTCCCACGCAGCCTCCCAGCAGAAAAACAGGGCTTTTTAACTCACTCTGCAGCAGAGACAAAACAATTGAGGTGCCCATCGTTCTCATCCAGGACTTCTCTGGTGCGAGCCTCCCCGGTGGACTGCAGCCCGATGACGATACACTGCGTGAGACACAAGGGAGGGCACAGCAAGGAGTCAGGGAGGGTGCACTGCAGCCAGCAAAGGGTTAAGAGATGGCATTTCCCAGTCCCTGCTAGGGTTTCCTTGGACTCTGTCCCAAATACAGGGCCTGGAGCAGAGCTCCTGATCAAGAACCATCTCAGATTTTTCAGCATCCCAAACCTTACACCTGCTCACAACACAGAGAGGACGACTCCGATGACAGAAGCTGACTTTGCTGGGTAGTTTCTGCCTAAACTCTCATCCAGATGGATGAAAGGACAGGGCTGTGCTCAAGGTGAAGGATCTGGTAACTCTTCTAGCTCAAAAATACCATTTCAGACCACAAATGAGCCTCAGAAGATGAGACTGTTAACTCTCCAGTCTAATTCATCGTGAAAGGTCCGAGAAACCCGGGCGCTGCATTTCATTCTGATAAATTCGTCCTTAAAGAGGTCTGAAACTGCTTTTGAGTCAAGCTGAACAATAATTAACTCGTTTGGGTTGCAAGCTCTTAGAAAAGCACTCGTAACATAAAACTGCTGGCTCTGATACCACACCTTGTCCTTTGCCAGCTCCTCCTTGGCGAGCTCGACGAGGCGCCGGACTTTAGCAGCAATGCAGAGGTACTTGAAGAAGCGCTGGTGAGCTGACCAGAACTGACCCCAGAGGGACTTCCGAGACTCCAAACCGATCCAGTCGGCCGCCTGCTGGAACACCATCAAGGCCTCTGCCCACTGCAGACAACACCAAGGGAAGGCTGAGTTAATATCTCTGTTTTCTTTCTCATTACTGCTGTGCAGGAGGTTGTGGGAAGAGTCTGAGGCTCGATAATCTCATTTATCAGCACTGTTTACATCGCTGGGTCAAGCTGAATAAACCAACTGGTTATTCTCTCCCTCCTGCACCAGCAGGATGCTGCAAGCTCTGGTTTGCAAATGGGAAACTTGTAAATAGAAGCAAAAAAACTATATTTTTTTAAGCAAACTGAGCATTTGCACTCCTTTTCATAGAATCACAGAATCTTCCGGTTGGGAAAGACCTTTGAGATCATCGAGTCCAACCGTACCCACCCTTTCTTTCTTAGAAATAAAGTCTGTGCTCACAACCACGTTTAGGGTCCTCCAAAACCTCACACATAATGAGTTTCCATGCAATTAAAGCTCAGCCTCCCCGCTGCGGCGGGAGCAGCTCACCAACTTGGCTGCCTTGTCGTAGACAATCTTGTACTGCTGATCCAGAGGGATCTCCTCGATCCTGAAGGTCACTCCAGTGAAACTGAGCTGCCTGGCAATGTACATTCCACTGACCTTCATGTCCATGGCCACGATCTCCATCGCACCGACTCCCCTGGGAGAATCATAGAATCATTTGGGTTGGAAGAGACCTCCAAGATCATCAAGTCCAACCCTTTGTCCAATGTCCTCATGATTACTAGATCATGGCACTCAGTGCCACATCCAGTCTTATTTTAAAAACCTCTAGGGATGGTGAATCCACCACCTCTCTGGTCAGGCCATTCCAATGCCTGATTACTCATTCTGTGAAGAACTTTTTCCTGACACCCAGCCTAAACCTTCCCTGGCAGAGTCTGAGCTCGTGCCCTCTTGTGCTGTTGCTGGTTGCCTGGAAGAAGAGACCAACCCCCATCCATCTACAGCCTCCTTTCAGATAGTTGTAGAGAGCAATGAGGTCACCCCTGAGCCTCCTCTTCTCCAGGCTAAACAACCCCAGCTCCCTCAGCCTCTCTTCACAGGACTTGTGCTCAAGTCTCTTCACCAGTTTCATCGCTCTTCTCTGGACCTGCTCCAGCCCCTCAATCTCTTTCTTGAACTGGGGGGGCCCAGAGCTGAACACAATTCTCAAGGTGTGAAACCCCTGCCTCTGGAGCAACAACACCTCTCCTGACTCCTATCCTCAGGCATTGCACCCATGTCCCAAACACAACCCACCATGTGGAAAGGGACACTGGACATCACTCACCTCTTTTCAATCGCGTGGAGGAACTCATCGAACGATCTGAAAGGGGTGCCCTCTCCCCAGATCCCCAGGCGGCTCATGTAAATCATGTTTTTTGGCTCAGAGGCACCTGTTTGAACACATTTCACCATCAGCAAAACCACAGAAGTTGTGAATAGGATTGACTCAAGTGCATTGAGCTCTCAAGAGGACGTTGTTTGCCATCGTGCCTCAGGAGACACAAAAACCCTTCTAAATACTGTGCTCCATCAAGTGGGCAAGCACCATCGTAGAGCTGAACTGGCCAGGAACCAGTTAAACTGGTGAGAAATGAGTCTGACTTGCCAAAAAGTCACAAGAAAACGGCAATGACAGAGTCTACTGCAGATCTTAAGAGTCATAAAATGGTTTGGGTTGGAAGGGATCTAAAAGACCACCCAGTTCCAATCCCCCTGCCATGGGCAGGGACACCTCCCACTGGATCAGGGGGCTCCAAGCCCCATCCAACCTGGCCTTGAACACCTCCAGGGATGGGGCAGCCAGAGCTTCTCTGAGCAACCTGGGCCAGGGCCTCCCCACCCTCACAGCAAAACATTTCTCACTAAGATCTCATCTCAATCTCTCCTCTTTCAGCTTCAAACCATTCCCCCTTTTCCTGTCCCTGCACTCCCTGACCAAGAGCCCCTCCCCAGCTTTCCTGGAGCCCCTTTCAGTCCTGGGAGGCTGCTCTAAGCTCTCCCCAGAGCCTTCTCTTCTCCAGGCTGAACAACCCCAACTCTCTCAGCCTGTCTTAGTACAGGAGGTTCTCCAGCTCTTGGATCATCTCCATGGCCTCCTCTGGCCTCGCTCCAACAGCTCCAGGTCTTCCCTGTGCTGGGAGCCCAGAACTGGCCACAGGACTCCAGGTGGGGCCTCACCAGAGGGGCAACAGGCAGTGATGGGGCTCGGGGCAGATCTTGCACCCTGGGTTCCCCTCCAGCACTGCAACACCACTCACTTCTCCCATGAACCTGCACTCCCAGTGTAGGTGGTCACACCTCCTGCTGGTCACAGGAGTGACTGTGACACACAGCACTCACACAGCATCCAGAGCACTTACCTGTGGCACTGGCATAAACAACCCTTGCTTGAGGCAGCTTGTTCTGGAGGTCCAGCACTGCTTTGCCCATTTTAGTAGAGCTGGCATTTTTGGCTTTGTGGCACTCATCAAACACAATCTGGAAGGGGAATGTCAGTTAAGGACAAAGGATCTATTTTCATCCTGAGGATGGGAAGAGAGAAAAATACAACCCAGCCTCCTCCAACCAACTGAACCACCCATCCCAGTATTGACAGGACATGACATCTGTTGGGTTTGCCTACTCCTCTGCTCCTCAGAGCCCAAAGTCGTGTTCTTCTCCCTCTCCCTTCACTTCCAAGGTGTGTCTTGTCTTGAGCTGAGGGAGAAAGATGCTGAAAAGCTTAATCCCAGCTACATTCCTCCTCTCCTCCCAGCCTATGGAGGAGAGAGAAGCGTGGGGAGAAGCATTTCTTACAGCTTCTAAATATCCACCACAGCACCAGGCTGCTCAGCTCAGCTGCTCCCAGGATGTTCAGGTGGCCCCGAGCTCTTTGTTCCTTGGTGAAGGACAATCACAAGTGTGCAATTCTCCTCCCTCTCCATTTTTTTTTTATTTTAAAGGATACAACTCCATCAAAGTTTTCCCTGCACCAATCCAGAATCTGTTTTAAGCGTGTCCTGTGCTGTCCACCTGCCTGGCTTTCCCCAATCAGCGCAGAGTAAGTGGCAAAGAGGACTCCTTCTGAGGTAGCTGTGTCACCGTATTTTATCTGCAGAGGGAAGAACAAGAGCTCACACACAATTTTGTCCCCAGGACAGTGCACCCACCCCTCAACCCACAATCCTCACCACCAGTGGTGCTGGGACAGCACAGGACGTGCTCCTGCCTCCAAGAACAGAACCCAACCCGAGAGCAGAAAAATCTGGTGGCCAAAATCCTTTGGCACTTCTATCTGGCACTGAGATACGGTGATGACAGGGATTTTAAAGGTCTGGAGAAGTTCCACCAGCCAATGTGTCAGCACATCTGGATGCGTGCAGTGAAATGTGGGGACAAGGCTAGGGCTGCAATTTTCTGGCCAACTGAAGTCACTTTGGTTTTTTTAAGCAATAATTTAGAATGTTTAATACTTTTGAACCCTCCCAGAAGTTTTAATCACTTCTCTCTGCCCAGGTGAGATTGTGGCCGAGGGTCCCATGAAATAAAAGGCAGGGGGAAAAACTCCATGGCCCCAATCTGAAGAAAGTTCCATTTAAAGCCTTTTAGCCCTGAAAACAAACATCTCTTTGAGTCTCTTCTTAATGGAGTGCATTCAGAAGTGTCGAGTGCATGTGGTTTCCATTGACTTTGTAAGAGCTCGTTGTTCAATACCATTAAAAACCAGAGGAGAGCGTGTGAGCGGCAGACACGAGCCTGGCCGCGGCCAATGGGCTGGATGAGACTAAAACCCAGGCTGTGAGTGACCACTACAACTGCTGGTCACTCCTCGTGAGGAACACTGCATCCTCAGCACTGAATAACTGGAAAAGGGTCTGAAAATCCTCAGCTGGGGCAACGCCCACGTGCTCAGCCATGGCACCGTGTGCCTGGAGTCCTCTGCCAGGCACCAATCTGGGCAGTCATACCAGAGAGTCATGGAATGGGTTGGGCTGGAAGGGACCTCAAAGCCCAGCCAGTCCCACACCCTGCCATGGGCAGGGACACCTCCCACTGGATCAGGGGGCTCCAAGCCACATCCAACCTGGCCTTCAACACCTCCAGGGATGGGGCAGCCACAGCTTCTCTGGGCAACCTGGGCCAGGGCCTCCCCACCCTCACAGGAAAACATTGCTCCCCAAAATCTCATCTCAATCTCCTCTCTTTCAACTTCAAATCATTCCCCTCATCCTGTCCCTGCACTCCCTGATCAGGAGCCCCTCCCCAGCTTTCCTGGAGCCCCTTTCAGTCCTGGGAGGCTGCTGTAACATCTCCTCAGAGACCTTAGATGTGCTCCCCTCCTTGCATGCTCTCAAATTCCATGAAACAGTGGTGGAAAATGTCAGCCCAGGAGAGCAGAGCACGGCCCCATCTCCTGTGAGTTGGTCCCTCAGCAGGAACAGCAAAAATGTTCATGTCCTGCTGGCCTGGAGATGTTTCTCACTCCCTGCAGGGAACAGCTCTGTGCTCACAGCTCAGCTCTGCAGTGTGTGTAAAAATAGCAGGAGTCCAGAGTGGGAAGAGCACGCTGAGAGCAGAGAACACCAAGCAGCTCTGCCTGCTGCTGCCTTCGCCGCCAGCCACGCGGAGGCAGGAGCACCTGCAGCTCTGCATCCCAAGGCAGATCCATCTAACTGCTACTGAAGGCTGATTTTCCAGAGCTCCAGTACCACTTCTCTCCCCTACCTTATTCAAAGCATGCACAGGAATGTGGGAGGCTTCAATGTCCTTCAGGTCTCTCTCAGCATCGTATTTGAGATCGTTGGAGACGCTGAACCTGCGAAGCAAGACGTGGGCTTGGTTATCTCTGAAGAAGACAGGCAGGGCATGCACAGTGATTAATAGCTCTGAGTACAGCAACAGTAGGTGTGCAGAACTGTCACATTTCCAACTGCCCACACACCTCGACGCAAGATCCTGCAGCAGGTTCCAGTCTGCCACTTAGGACAGGCTGTGTGCGTGCTGCAGTTAAACCCCGGGCTCCAGGGGCTTCAGGCTGTACCCAGGAAATCCATGAATCCCCTTCTGCTGACTTCAAAGAGTGTAGGAATAGACTTGACATTGCACTCCAAGGACTAAACGATCTGCTATTTCAGTGTGACTCACTCTCCATCTCTGCTGCAGGGGAAATATTCCCATTTCACAGACAAACAGGCACGGAGAGGTGGAAACGACTTACCCAAGGCCACAGAGTGAGTCAATTAGAAAGCCAACATCAGCACTAAGGAATTCCTTCCTCCCAAATCCAAACTAACTCCAGAATCTTACGGGAAATGAGAGGAAAAAAAAGACCCAAGAACTTACCACAGAGCTTTTTTCCTCCCTTTAAGATAATTTTCAAAGATGATGCCCGCAACCGTCCTGCCCTTTCCGACCCCAGCGCCGTCCCCGATGAGGAACCCAGCTCGCTGCCCACTGGGCAATAAAACTTCATGTTGCTGCAAAATCAAGACCAGAATTGGAAATTAAACTAGATTTGCCTTTTTTTACAGCTTTCATGTGAGCTTATAAGAGCACTGCTTAACCCTTTCGTGCATCTTATCAAGGCAAGTGCATTTTCTGCTCAGATAAATGAATGGAATGGTCAAGCTCACAGAAAAGGCCCCCAGGATCCAAAAATGTAAAGCACTCCTGTCTGCAACAGAAGTCAAAGGTTCCTGTTTCTTTGGGAACCACCCAGAGAAGTTCCTGGCTTCACATAATCCTTTCAAAAGCCATTGAAAACACAACATGCCAAAGATTCCAAAGTTTCATCATGCATACTGCAGGTTATTTTAAAACACACTTGCTGAAGACCACATTGGATGGGGCTTTGGACACCAGGATCCAGTGGGAGGTGTTCCTGCCCTTGGCGAGGGGGTTGGAACTGGATGGGCTTTGAGGACCCTTCCAACCCAAACCATCCCATGATTCTCTGAACATCTGTCTATACAAAAGGTAGTTTTTTTCCAGGGCAAGACACACAAGCTGGGCAAGGGGGAGCCACCTACCTGGCAGGCATAAATGATTGCTTCCAGCTGTAGTGCAGAGAGTGACCCTTTGTCGGCAACAGAGCGCGGCAGCGAAACGCTGTAGGTGATGTCAGGTGGGGGGACACTGGAGAGGGTGCTCGTTTCAACCACGAGGTCAGGGTGGTGCTTTCCAATCTTGGCTAAACGACACAGAAAAGAGATAACTCAGGACTGCACAGCTCACATTCACAGTCTGTAGCCATCTGCTCAGGAACAGAAGAGACAAACCCAATCTCTGCTCTTCACTCTGCTGTTCCAGGGGAATTCCAGACTGCCAGAAACAAGTCATGGCCCCAACAGCAAGCAGCAGGGAAGTGTTAAATTAGCCTAACACAGGGCTGGTGCACTGGCAAAGCTCTTCTAGAAAATCACATCTTGGAGCGTGCCACGGGAAACACCACGTACTGCTTGCAGGAAAATAAGGCAGCAGAGGATGAGGTTGCTCCACAGTGAAGTTAAGAGAACTTCCCACACTCTCATGGTACCAAGACACTCACACTTTGAAGGTACATATTCTGCATAGGTCTCTGTTTGCCCCAGCTCTTCTGTTTCTTCCTCCTCACCTTCATCCTCTTCCTCTGCAGGAGCCTGAGACTGAAAAGGAACACAGCAGGGACCAAACATTAACATTCTCGTTGAACTCTGGATGCACACAGTGCAGAAACGACTATTTCAACCATCCCTGTGCCAATTTATAAACCCTGCAAGTACAATTCATCTCATTTATAGCTACAGCAACACAAGGAAAATCATCTGCGTGAGCCCACCCGGGGGGACAGCAAGTGCTTTAAGAGCTCTTTTCAACACCCAGCGCACACCAAATGAGGGAAAGCTGTTTACATCACTTTTCAGAGGGGTTGTGGGCCATGAGTTCTGCCCAGCTGGGCTCTAATCAGGCCCAGACTAAGGGACCCAGACCAGCTTTAAACTCAGCGTGGTTCTCAACAGCATAAGGCAAAGTCATGCCATCCCAGGAGGAGCCATCTCTACAGACCGTGCTGGTTTGGCTGGGAAGAAAGCCCAACTCATTCCTTAATGGAGTGAGGTTCCACCAAGAGGATGCTTCTGGGAAAGGACACTGACTTGTCTCTGTCTGGTTTTCTTGTCTCACTTCTTCTGAAGGGAAAACAGAACCACTCCCCTCCACGTTGTGATGTTACCGAGTTCAGAGCCAGGTGTCCCTCCATCCTTCTCACCTGGTAGCTTATGAGGAGTGGGGTGTTGGGGACAGCAGGAATGGGGTCATTCGAATTATTTAAGCCCGTGAAGGATCTGCTGGGTGAGAAGAGCTGGAACAGAAAGGGTTGCAGGTGAGAACGCAGGCTTAACCCTCAGCCCTCCAACCCCAACCAGCAGTAAGGATCCTGGTGCTCTGGACACAGATCTTGCACTGATGTTGTTGTTGGACTTGAACACTTTCTGTTTGTGAGTGAAAAGCCCTGGGCAATCCATCCTCCAAGCCTCCAACCCTGGAGGGGTTCAAAAAACGTGCAGATATGGCACTTGGGGACATGGTTTAGTAGGGATGGTGGTGTTGGGCTGACGGTTGGACTGGGTGAGCTTAGAGGGCTTTTCCATCCTCAGTGGTTCTGTGATTCTAATTATTCTGGAAACAAATAAATCTTGCAAATGCCTTTGTCAACACACACAGGGAACAACGGGCCAAGGGAAATGAATTCAAGCAAGAAGTGTGAATGTTTTTTGTGCTCATGTGTGATGAAAACCTGCAGGAACGCGTGTTCGCCCACCCCTGTGGGACAGGAGCCTTTCTGTCACAGCTGCAATAACTACACAGAATTAAGATCAGTCACCCCTAAATGCCACATTTTGCCTTTAAGCATCAGAGCTGAGGCACAAAATCGCCTCTCAGACACCTCCCACTGGCACTAACAGATCCTCTGTGCAAACGATGCCACTTTCCAAGGACAGTACGAGCCATTGGGCCCTGTCAAGACCTGACTGATGTTCATTATGGGAATACTGGGCTTGCTCCACGCTGGGGCAGCTGCATTGGTCACAGTTTTTCCATTAAGGACATGGAGCTGTTGGAGCGAATCCAGAGGAGGCCACGGAGATGATCTGAGAGCTGGAGCACCTGTGCTGTGAGGACAGGCTGAGAGAGTTGGGGTTGTTCAGCCTGGAGAAGAGAAGGCTCTGGGGACACCTTAGAGCAGCCTCCCAGGACTGAAAGGGGCTCCAGAAAAGCTGGGGGGGGGCTCTGGATCAGGGAGTGCAGGGAGAGGATGAGGGGGAAGGGTTTTGAGCTGAAAGAGGGGAGATTGAGATGAGATCGTGGGAAGAAATGTTTTGGTGTGAGGGTGGGGAGGCCCTGGCCCAGGTTGCCCAGAGCAGTGGTGGCTGCCCCATCCCTGGAGGTGTTCAAGGCCAGGTTGGATGTGGCTTGGAGCCCCCTGATCCAGTGGGAGGTGTCCCTGCCCATGGCAGGGGGGTGGAACTGGGTGGGCTTTGAGGTCCCTTCCAACCCAACCCATTCCATGATTCTATGACACAGAGACCGGACTTCAGGTCCTGGAACTCAAACTGCCCCAAAGCCCCACCAGGTCGGTGAAAGAGGGACTCAGGTTGCCAAACAGGCCAGCTGGCTCTCTCTAAACACCAACTCCTGCCCCAGATGGGTCCCCAAATGATGGGGACCATCTTCTTTGGACCATCCAACTCACTGCACCACAGCCAGCTCTGAGAGCTCCCAAGACACTCCTAACTGGGAAGATACAATCAAGGAGATCCTTTGCCTGCCCCCACACAAACAAAATCACACTGGAATTTCCCGACAGCAAGCAAGGTCAAGTTCATGGTATCCAAAGCCATCAGCAACTGCAGAAGCAGCACAGCTTCAAGTTTACAGCCTGCAAGGAGTGCCAGAGTTAGGGAGAGCCATGCTCCACCAGCAGAAGTGAAAGATGGGAAGTTCTTAAGTATAAACACAGCGATTATTTCCTTTTTTTTTTCCTTTTTAAATCAAGAAAAAAAAGAAGAAAGAGAAAAAAAACAGTCTCCATTACTGGAAGCCTGAGTCAGAATTACCAGAAGGAAGCTGGACGGAAGAGCTATTTTCAGTGCCAACAAATCTGGAGAGCAGGTGAAACATCTCCACCTACAAATCTGAGCTGAGGGGAAGGGTTTCTTCTGAGGCAAGAGGAAGGCTGGAACACAGGACACGTTTCTCTTGGTCCTAGCAGTGGAAATTGAAGGCAGCTCGTGTTTGCCTCACGCGATCTTCAAAGCACAACCCCCCCTGCCCCAGCTCAGCAGCGCGGCCTTGGCACACGGCGCTTCGCCTCGGCGGCGGCGAAGGAAGTGACACAAACCTGGGTGGTTTGGAGCACTGAAAGCCTAAACCACACAGCTGAGAACACGCTGCAGGGCAAATCCAGGTGGGATCAGGAGCCACAGTGGGTGATACAACGTTCTGCTCCAGGCTGAACTTGGACAATTCCTCCCTTTCTCTACTCTGGCCCAGCTCCCAGTTTGATTTTCTCCTTCCTCTATGCTACGCATCCAAAAACATCCAGGCAAGAGGCACACACAGCACCCATGAGAACATGTGGGGAAGAGACTCATTCAACTGCACAAAGAATCCACCTTGCTCAAGTTTGATCATGGAATCTGGGTTGGAAGAGACCTCAAAGCCCAGCCAGTTCCACCCCCTGCCATGGGCAGGGACACCTCCCACTGGATCAGGGAGCTCCAAGCCCCATCCAACCTGGCCTTGAACACCTCCAGGGATGGAGCAGCCACCACTGCTCTGGGCAACCTGGGCCAGGGCCTCCCCACCCTCACAGCAAAACATTTCTCCCCAGGATCTCATCTCAATCTCCCCTCTTTCAGCTCAAAACCATTCCCCCTCATCCTCTCCCTGTACTCTCTGATCAAGAGCCCCTCCCCAGCTTTCATGGAGCCCCTTTCAGTCCTGGGAGGCTGCTCTAAGTTATCACTGGACCCTTTTCTTGACTGAACAACCCCAACTCTCTCCCTCTTTGCATTTTGCCCCATCCTGCCGTGACTGCCACAGGGGAAGCTGCAATCCCATCTGGCTGATGAGCCAACTTCCCTCTGCATAGATCAATTCCCTAAGCTGGAAGAGTGTTCACATTTTCCAAGTGCTGTGAATGAGTTTAGGCATAAAAAATTACATTAACAGCTCCCAAAATTTTAGCTGCAGGCTCCAGCGGTCGGGCTTTGCTTCCCCAGCCCTAAAACCACTATAAACCTGTGAGAAAACTCAATGATTTACATGAACTATTTTTAAAGTAGTATTTCACAACTTCATTCTGAGTGAAGCAACTGTGTTTTGTCTGCTAATTCTGGCAAACACTGAACAGCGTTGTGGCTCTTCCAACCATGCCTATTCCTGAAATGCCAAGCAGAGCCAACATGTCATGAAGTCTCCTTTCATTATGGACAAGAGCTCTCTCTGCATGGGCATGTGAAGGCACCTCAGCAGGCTCCTCCTTGGCCATAAATGCTCCAGCTAAAGCTCCACCACCAGGCACTTGAGATAAGGGTTGGAAAAGTCCAGCACTGCACAGTCTTGCTGTGATGCTTTGCTTTCCACAAACCCATTTCCCAGTGCTTGTGGCAGCTGACGGAAGGAAGAGGGAAAGCTATTGTGGATGTGGTCCTCTCCACATCACCACACAGCAGAAGAGAGCTCAGTATTTCATTTTTGCTCAAAGAGGCCAAGGCTCAAGGCTTTTCTTGTACCAGCATCTCCAGGTGGGATGCATCCAGCTTCACTCCTGAGACCTCCCTCATAGCAAATGTGTTTAGAGACTGCAGCTCCTGCTCCACCTGATCCTCTGAGACTGGAATTCTGGAAAATCTACTGTCCTGACCAGTTTTTCCAAGCAGTGCCAGGCTGGTCCCTGCTCCTGGGGCAAAGCCAGCTACATGGCTACAACTTACAGGATGTAGGATGGCACCTGCCTGGCTCACACATGGTGTAATGTGACCAATATTCAGTTCTGTCCCGTAGCTCAGTAACTGCTGTGGCTACTGAAAAGCCAAAATTCCTGCAATTTCATGGAAAGTTGTAAATGTGGGGAGGGGCAGGGAAAGATTAGCTAAGTTGATTGTATATTGGTGCAGGGTATCAGCAAAGTCTCCATCCTGGATCTTTCCTTCGGCCCTGCCTGGAGGTTTTGCAGCAGATCACTTGTTTGACACCCCAACAACAACAACAAAAAAAGGCAGATTTGAAATTCAGGCAATAAACCAGCTGCCAATCATGAGCCAATCTGGTAATCCATGTACCCAAACATCCTGTGAGCTACCACCTCCCATGCAATGATGGAACCAAAGTCTCCTGACTAGGATGGACTCAACTGACACCTCCCCAGGAAAGAAGTCAGTGAAGAACAAAAGAAACCCTAAAAAACAACCAAAAACCTCTGCTCTGCATTCAGAAAACACAGATAAGACAACATTTTAAATAGCCAGAGATTCTTTTCAAGAGGAAGTTGTTTCTAAATGGAATTCCAAGGAGTTAATTGGCCTTATCTGACAGGACAAGGGGCGAGGCAGGACCAGAGATGGACAAGTCAGGCTCACACTTACTTGACACATATTTGTCTCTCACTTGCATTCTTTATGCTGGATTTAGAACAGCTTTTCCCAGCACAGTTTCTGCTGCCTGCTCCACAGATAGGAAACCACACACTGGTTTAGGCATCAAGCACCTCAACCAGAGCTCACGTGTTTAGGAACAGGGCACCACGTCACTATTTCTGCAGTGAGTTAGGTTACTATGTTATAAAAAACAATAATAAGAGGAGGAAAAAGCCCATGCCTGCTCCTTCCCAGTGGATGTGTCTGATTTCCAGCTTTTGTAAGCATCCAGTTTACAAGCTGTGGTGTCTTCAGCTGTTTCTTGGGTCAAACAGCTCAGGTCTCTTCCTGCTAAGTTAAGGATTTCAAGTTCAAGCTGGTCCAACGTTACCAGACCGTGTGTGGACTCCCTGTGCAGTCCCTGAGGCAGCACAGCCGCGCGGCCCTCCAGATCCAACGTGTTTATCCATGGGAAGGAGGGCAGTGGGATTCTCTGCTCCAATTACAGACACGCCAGGGGCCAAGCAGATGGTCTATAAAGGTGATCAGATCTCACTTATTCCAACCAGAGCTCAGTTTTCTGATCTGTATGAATGGCCTGAGATCTCACAGAAAGTCTACGGCAGACAGGAGCTTGGATTAACAGAATGGTTTGGGTTGGAAGAGACCTCAAAGCCCAGCTAGTTCCACAGCCAGCCATGGGAGGGACACCTCCCACTGGATCAGGGGGCTCCAAGCCCCATCCAACCTGGCCTTGAACACCTCCAGGGATGGGGCAGCCACCACTGCTCTGGGCAGCCTGGGCCAGGGCACCCTCACCCTCATCATGAAGGATTTCTTCCCAATGTCTCATCTAAATCTTTTCCCTTCCAGTTTAAAGCTGTTCCCCCTCATCCTATGACTACTTGCCCTTATAAAAAGTCCCTCCCCAGCTTTCCTGTAGGTCCCTTTCAGGTACTGGAAGGATTTGGGATTCCTCAAGTCCCAGGTGAGGACGCCTGCCACTAAGCCACACTCCTTCAGTGCCAACGTGTCACTGAGGCACCCAGCAGCAACCACTGCCCAGAGTGTTTACATCCTAGCCATGCCAAACAGCCAACATTCACCACGGAAATACAGTCAGAGACAGTGCTGACTGCAAAATGCAGCCTCTAAAATACAACAGTGACTAAAGCACGGCCGTGCCAGATTGCTTTTCTGGGGCATTTCAGCAGGGGTTGGGCTGATGGTTGGACTGGATGAGCTTGGAGGTCTTTTCCAACCTTAATGATTCTATGATTCACATTGAATGTTTCCCCTCCTCGACCTTCATAAGACACCAACCCACAAAGGAAACCCAAGGCACAGCTGGGCATTCGCTGCGAGAGCCGAGGCCCAGAGAGGCAGCAGAGCTTTGCGTGATATCTGTTCCCCCAACAACCAAAGCTGGTGGCTGCCCACAGAGACCAAGACCAGGTTGTGCAACAGTGAGGAGTTGGTCCCAGCAGATGAGGGAAAACAGATGGCAGAAGGTTGGTAAAAAATGCACAGAACCACATGTTGCTGCGGGACTGCCGGGACATCACACGCCCAGGGCCGCTCGGAGATGTAATCGCTTGCAGGGACTTGGACTCGCAAAGTAAACACAAATGGTCAGGCTTAAGTTGAGAAAGGGTTTGGTTTTCAGTCATTGTTACTAAAATATTTGCCATGGAGAATAAATAAACGGTGGCAGCTGCTGCTGGGGACAGTTTGGGATCCACGTCACGGTATTTTTCCTGGAGTCTATTCCCTCAGCGCTCCTGAGGCTGCTCTGGACCTGGGGAATGTTTTAGGGATACTTTTTGTGGTGATGTACCTATCTGCCACAGCTGTGGCCTGCACCACACTCCAAGGGAGTTCGTGTGTCCCTTTGAGGATGTCTGGATGCTCTCCTGCTTCCAGCAGACTAAAGGATGTGTAACCACCTCACTGCTTTCCTCCCCAGCTGAAGCTGGCAATAGCGAAATAACCCCACACTGCAACAACTCTGCAGGGACTGGGTTGGTTTCTTAATTCCTTGGTGAAAACACCTCGGGATGCAGCCTGAGGTCATTCATTGTCTGATGGGGAGGATGGAAGTGGAGACTAAAGGATGTGGAATCATTTCCCCCCCTTCCCTCCCCAGGTGAAGCTGGCAATAGTGAAACAACATCTTTCTGCAACTTCACCCCTGTAGGGATTTGGTTTCTTAATTCCTCGGTGAAAACACCCCGGGATGCAGCCTGAGGTCATTTATTGTCTGATGGGGAGGATGGAAGAGGAGCAGCCCATACCTCTATCTGGTTCTGCTGTGGTGTGTTGACATCCCATAGTGTTGGCACGTGGTTCAGGCTATCGGCAGGCAAGAAGTCCTTTGGATCTGCAATGTCAGAGAGGGAATCCGCAGGGGATGAGAAGAGGGAGTTGTTGTGGGAGAGCTCATCGAGGTATGAAGAATCCTGAAAGGAAGAAACGACCACAGTTGGAGGATGCAGGATGAGAAGACCAGAGAGCTCCTTTCTCACCCCTCCTCATCCAGGAGGCTTTAATTTCGTGCTATCAAATGAGCAGCTCCGCTACCTCACGCTCCACAAAACTTCAAAATCACCTTGTAAATGAGGTTGTGCTTTAAGCAGCTCATTTAAATCTCAATTTCCTTAAAAAGAAGGAAAACCAATGACTGGACAGAAGCACTGATAGACATTCACAACTGCCTCAGACTCTGGATACAGGGGTGGAAGAAAGAGGAGGGGTCAACAAGGCATCAGCCACCTCAGCCACACCAGTCGTGCCCAGACACCCACAGGGTAGCAGCTACACCCCACTGTGACACAGCTCTTGAATTGTAACTCATAACCCAGCCAGACCTGGAGGCTTCAGAAAAAATGAGTCTCCTCACAGCAGGTTCTGCACAGAGGAGGCTGCTGGGAGCAAGGAGGAAGGGGCACCAGTGTCATCGGGGATAAATCAGGGCAAATCTACCAATCCCTTTGCCAAGGGCAGGACTCAGTCTGGGCAGGAAGGGAATGTGCTTCAGTGACGAGGACTGGGCTCTGCCCTTGCTCTTTTTCTGGTGTCTGTGCTCACAGATGTTTTATCTCGTGCCAAGCTGGTGATGATGATGGTTTGAGTCACCAGACTCCGGCTCAGAAAGAGCCTTCAATCCCACCCCTACCAACAGTTCCTCATCTGGTTTTTCAAATTTCAGGTGGCAAGAAGTGACAGCTGAAAAGCACTTCTCCCTCTCCATCCTTAGTCCTGGCACAGCTCGCTGCCCCTTCCCTGACTCCATCACATCACCTCAGCTCTCCTGACACATCAAACACCACTTCCAAACTTTCTCAAAGAAAACTTTGAAGAGCAACCGACTTGGAAAAACCAAGCACAGCTCCTGCTTGAGACGTGCCCCTGCCCCAGAGGGATATGCAGACAGACCAACAGGTCTTTCTTGGTGCCCACGGGACTCTGCCAACGCAAATCAGCTTTGTGGTTCTTCCCAAGGGCCAGGTTTGCCAAGGCCCAGCCAGCTCAAGCTCTACCCTAGGCCAGACAACAAAACGAGTGCAATAATACCGCAGCGCGGCTGCCAGGAGAGCCACAGTGTCTGATATGAGGAGAAATAGCTCTTCATTTCCAGTTAAGGACCAATTTCCTACTATAAGGCAGAAAGGCAGCCAAAGATTTTTAAAAGTCACTTAGCCCTGCCTGACATAAAACCATGAACAGCTGAGCCTGCCTGTGCTATTCCTGAGGGCTTCAAGCCAAGAGCTGGGTCAGATCCCCCCACAACTGCTATCAAAAGTTATGGTTTTGCAGTGTTTAAAACCATCAGGACTTGTTCCCTTTATCTTCTTCCCAGCTGGGTCTTCAGATTTGGTGCCTGAGATGACAGGAGCTGCTCTGAAGCCGTAGGTGCAAGAGCACCGAAGTGAGGGCAGAGACTACAGGCACGATGGGTGAAGTTTTTACTCATCAAAACCCAACTAGGGGGACCCAAAGGCTTAATGAGAAAGGGTTAATTAAAGCTGTGCTGCCAGGGTGGTGCTGCTCTTTGGAGCAGCCTCCTGCCAGCACCGGGTGCTCGCGCTGACGTGTGACACGGCGCTGCCTGCCCGGCAGCAGATGGGCAGCGCTTCCTCTGCAGCTCGCACTCTCGATATTTCTGTGGCTATTTTAGGATTACCCAGAAACCAAGGCTTTGCAGAGACTGAAGTGGGCAACTAGATTTAGCATCTATTTTAAGTTATCTTTGGAAATGGGGCTCCTTTTCCTACCTGAGAAATCGGGAAAACCCTTGGGTAAAGATGGCATTTCTTGGCCCTCTGCATCCTGCAGGACCCTGCCTGCCTTCCAGAGCCTCAAGCTCCTCATCCAGAGTAGGGAATAGGCTGTGTATGTGGCACTCAAGCTAAGAGTGTTCTTTTTTTTCCATTAACTGCCATCTCCCAAGGTCTGTAGCCTCTCCCAAGCCTCCAGACCTCTGCAGAGACACCTGCCCATCACCTCAAACCACTGTGTTGCTGAAACAAGCCCCCCCTTGCTGTCCTCACCACGTTTCTGCCTCTTCCTCTGGACTTATGACCCCAAAAGCAAGTGCTGCAGGAGTTCAACAGCCTCTGGACTGTCACCACGATCAACATTCCTGTGCTATCACACCTCTTCAGATCCAACCAGGACATGGGTAAAGTGGAAAGCATTGACATCTGAACTTGCTGTGGCCTAGGAAGAGTTTAACAATTCACCCAGCATTACTCTTTCATGTTATGCCTATTATGAAACAGTTCATAACAAATTTATAGCAATTCTTCTGTCCATTCCCAAAAAGGAGGGGAAGGGATGGACAGGCAGATGGATTGCTCCTTCTGCTCTGGTACTTGATATGCTGCAGCAGCAGGAGGGCCAGAAGCAGCTGGAAGCTCCACTTAGGGTGTCTGACAGCACAGATTCTCCACAGATGATAAATTCAGAATGATATCAAGAGGCTCCTAAGAACTCCTTTGAAGCAGTTCCCTTCAAAGCCCAGCACTAGCAGCACCAGCTTTCATCTCTGAGTACCCACCACAACACAGGAACACAAACAGCTCCTGAGATGGACCTGGAGCTACAACAACAGCTGGTTAAGTGTTTGGTCCTGAGATGCAGAGGTGCTGCTTCTCCCAGGTGCCTGGGGAGATGCTGAATGCAAAGCTAAAATCACACACCTCAGGGCTGGCCACCTCGCACAGGTCACACCCTGTTCAGCAGGTGGGAGGAACAGCAGGCTCCCTCCCAAAGAAACCCTCAGAGCTCAGCTCACGTGAAAAGGAGCAAGAACCAGTTCCTTTCCATAACAGGGAAAAGGAGACATCATCCTCCTTGATATTAAAACTCAAAGATGAAAGGCCTTTAATCTGCATGCTGAGAGGAGAAGCGTGTTTTTCCTCTCTCAAGGACAGGCAGGCTGGGAGACCCTGCGCTACAGCCGAGAAAGAGCTAAACCAAAAGGCTGGAGTTGCAAAGAAAGCTCTGTTTCGCCAGGGTTTTCTTTGTTATTTTTTCTTTTCATGATGAAAAACTTTGTCTCCCACACCCATTTTGGCATCTAATCAACACCGTTTCACTCGCAGGCTTCACCGCATTTAAGTGAGAGCACTTCACTCAGGGGCTTTGCTGCTCAGGAGCCAGATGCTCTCAGATCCCCACCTGGTCCCATCTCTGAGCTACAGCAAAGCCCTTCAATGCAGGTTTTATTCATTCACAAATCCCACCAGCAGAAGCCAGTTCAGGAGGAAACATCTGCAAACACATTGGTCCCTTCCAACCCAAACCATTCCATGTTTCTATGACAACAGGCACGGCAGCAAGGTGGGTGCAGAGCAGACAGAGCTCCTATGGCCCATGAGGGTCCTGAGGAAAGGGGAGTGGAACAGCAGTGGGATGTGTGAAAGCAGTGGCACAGCCCAAGAGACCCCAGCAAGTGCCCTCCACAGCCCAACTCCTTCAATCCCCCAGCAAAGGCTCCAGCCCTAAGACCACTCCCTCTGCTCGGGGCACTGGACTGAAGCGTGGAAGAGGAAATCAACCTCCAAGTCAGCAGGAGGATAATCTTAGTCCTGGAAATGACTTCAGTGAGCCCATCCTCTCGCAGTACTAAGAGGCATTAGTCACAAACTCTCAGAGCTCCCATCTCTTACCTAACTGTGTTATCTGAAGAGCACTAAAAGCAGCAGTGTGCTGCATCCCCACCCTGAAGAGTGCAACCCCAGCACTGAGACTCTCTTACACACAAAATGCAATTGAATTGTTTAATACATGGCCGTACTGATAATTACAACCCATGTCATTACAAACCTTGACTAATTACTCCACTGGTTTATATGGAGCAAACAGCTACCTTAGTGTCCTCAAGGGAAAGGAAGGATCATCACCTAAACCTTCAGCTCGTGAAACCAGAGTGAGCAGAAGGACTCCTGTCCTCAGAGGGATAAAGCCAGACCTACTGCTGCTCTGGAACCAGTTACAGCTGATCCCATCCAGAAAAGACCCTTGCCAAACAGCAGCAGCTGAAAGGACACAAAGATGTTGAGGGTAGCAGACATGGCCCAAGAAACCATGAGGATTGAGGAGGTCACAGGTGCAGCAAGCGCTGGGAACGGGCGAGGAGCCGAGCGCAGGGACTGCAGAGATCACACATCTGGAAGCTGCTGAGTGGAATCACCCCAGAGGGGTCACCTGTCTCATGAGAAGGCGTGAAATGACTTAGGTTGTCTCTGTTTAAGACTGATTAATAAGAATTCTAACATTTTCTTATTGGACATAAGAGTTTTTACAGCAATAACGCTTATTTTATGCTTCAGTGGAAGCTGAATTTCTGTAACAGCCACAAGTTATCACACAAGGCAGGACTCTCTATTTCAAATGTTACTCTGCAACCATTCTCTACATAAATCTTATTTCTGGAATAAGGCTATTGGGAGAGAAGTGAGTGGTGGGTTTTGTTTGGATTTTGGAGTTCCCCTCTTCCTGCAAGGCAATCCCAACAGCAAGCTGCAGATCACCAGCAAGGCTTTGCCTCCACCTCTTCATCACCACTGCTCCACAGCAGGACAGCAAAGCCCTCTGTGAAGATCTCAGCCCCGAGCGCTGCATTTCACAGCACAGACTTAAAACCATAGAATCATCTGGTTGGAAAAGACCTTTGGGATCACCGAGTCCAACCGTACCTGTCCACTCACTAAACCATTCTCCCAGTGTCTCCTGTTGCAGAAGGACAGACATAAAGAGGGACCCTGGGGTCTGCTGTGAGAACTCAGCTCAGCACTAACTGCTCAATTCTGAGACGAAGGTTACAGGAGCTGCTATAAAACAGTGAGAGGGTGATTCCTTTACAGCAGGGCGACCGCTTAACGGAGCATTTTATCACACAAGCAAAGCAGAGGTGATGCTCAGCTGTGGACTGGGGGTCACACAAGTGTGTTCTTTCATACACTGGAGCTGAAATAACATCACTACACTGGAACAGGAGAGAGAAGATCACAAATCATTGCCTGCTCGTCCCATTAGAAGACGCTCTAGTGAGTGACTTGGTAAATCCTCTGCTGGACTTGTGAGCTGTGAGTGCAAAAGAATCTGTTGATGTTATTTTGGTTATTATCCCGAAACAGAGATGTTATCAAAGCCAAAAATTAGCTCTCACGAAAAGATCAGAAAAACATCAGGGTAAAACAACCCAAACATTTGACCTCTTCCTCCTCCCAGCCACTGCAAACAGCTCCGTCCCTTTAGTCAAAACAAAGTCTTTGTTAGAAATAAGGAAAGAGCAGGTGAAGGCTAAATACAGGAGGAGAATGCATCTGAAAAGTATTTTTGGCCATGAAGCCATCTATATAAATGGTTGATTTGCTCACAATCCAGACACAGAGGAAACAAATACTCCTTCTGCACAGCAACCACCCGTTACTGCGCTACACGGCGCACAGCTGAGAGGGGTTTAAATAAAATCACATATTACCCACAGGGACACACAAACACAGGCAGAGGAGAAAGATTTGGTGTCTCAAAGAGCATGGATAAAGAAAATTATGAATTAACAGCTGCAATGCAAGAAGCCAATCACTAAAGGAAAATCTTTCAGCTGGCAAACCCCAAAGTCTCTTTAAATAGGGGGCAATAAACTCGGAGCCATAAGGGTTCAGAGCTCTGGCCAGCAAGCGGTTCCCTTGCTTTTGTTTTTTAAACCCAGCATCTGGTTTAAAAATAAAACTCCTGGAAGCTTTTACAACTACACAAACAGAGCAATCGATCCTCCAGGCAGCTCCTCTTCCTCCAAGTTTCCCAGTCAGAGACCAAGTTCTGCTGGGCAGGAGCAGTTTCCCAGTCCCCCACATTTCAGCAGGACACAAACCCCCTCGGCAGCGCGGTCGCTCTGCACCCACTGGGTCATCGCCCTCTGCTGCCAGTGCCAAACTTTATGGGAGGACACAAGCCCAGGGGAGCGGCTGGAGCAGAACAGAACACACTAGGAACATCAAGGAGGGGGGGGAAGAAAAAGCAAAACCAGGCATTACCTTGTAGAGAGATGGGAACTTCAGCCAAAACTGCATTTGGGACATTTTAAACCAGCATTCACTTTGCTGTCGGCAGAGCAGGAGGTGGATGAAGCAGCGAGGGGAGATTTTTCAGTATAGAATGGAGAAAGGTCTTCATTCATGACCGCTCCAGCAGCAAGAGCCAGGAGGAGAGCTCATCGAGGGGGTTGCAGAAATAAGAGGCAGAAGAAAGGAGTGAAAAATGGAGGAGAAAAGGACAGCCATAGAGCGTGGCTGTCCTGCGCCCGGAGAGATTTGCATACAGTGTTTAGTCATGAAGGAGAGGGCTCCGACTTCCTCTAAGCACCCGGGCTGACTTTCAGGAAATGATGCCTGCTTGGTAAGTCAGTGAAATTACTGGCAGTGTGATGAGAATTACTGTATGTGGTGTAATTCAACCACAGATACACTGTAAACAGAGCCCAGCTCGCCGCGCCGCAGCCAGACGCGGGGCAGGATCGCTCCGGCCAGGAGCTTGGCTCCCCTCACCTCCATCCCTCACCCCGTCCACCACCCTTTCCCCTGCTGTGGGGTGAGGGGGGGTTCTGTCCTCCGTGCCCTCTTGATTTCAGGGGCTCAGATAAAGTAATCAGACTGCAAACTATTATTAAAAGTATTCACAAGTTGTTTTTTCCCCTCCCCAAGAGCCATGAGCTTTCTTTTGTCTTCGGTATCTGCCTCACCCCAAATATTGCAAAGAAAAAGAAGCAGCAGCCATTTCCTTAACTTTCTTTTCTAGACCATGGTTATTCCTCAGTGTCCAAGAACACTCCCTTCTTCTTTTCCCAAAATCTTTTAACTTTAACAGTTTTGGTAACAGAAATAGGCAAAATTTCTGCTGGGGATGACAAAAAAGCACAATAAAAGGATATCTAAAAGGGATTTTAAGCTTGAGAAAAGTCTGCTCCAGCACAGCACAAGGTTGAGAGAGAAGGGAATTTGCTGGAGAAGGGAATTTGCCAGAGCACCCATAGCCCTGCAGAGAATCCATGAGAAGTTTTCTGTTTGCTTTGGGTGCAGAAGGTTCCTATCTATCTCTCCCTGGTGCCAGGCTCTGGCTACAGGGTTGGTCACCCCAGCTCTCCAGGTGGTGCCCACGGCCGCTCTGGCTCAGCCCAGGGCTGGATTCTGCTCCACTCTGTGTCCAGGAATGGTTCTGGGTTCTCCAAAGAACCCAAATGCAAAGCCAAGCCTTGTACCAGGTTGGCTGCTGCGCACTCCAGGGACACCAGGAGGCTGGAGGAGGGCAGGGAGAGGGATCCAAGCTGCCCAACAAACCTGGCAGAGCTCGAACCCAGCAGCACAGATGCAGCAGTTGAGGTTGGGATGAGGAGCGCTCGCTCCATCCCTGCTCCGAGTCCTTCTGTGCAACCATGGAACAGCTTCAGGTGAAACACAGCTCAGCACCACCCTACTTACAGCTGCTGTCATTGCTGGTGCAAGTGCTCCCTGTGCCCAGAACGGCTGGAAAACCCCACACTGTCAGGGACTTCTCAAAACTTTGGAGCGACAGAAGAGAGCAAAGCCCCTGAGAGCAGAAAATGAGGAGTTCTCCAAGTCCTCTGAGAGTCAGGGGAGACAAACTGGAGGGGGTTGTTTGGTTTACGACACCAGATGAGGAGGGAGGATCTTAGGAAGAAATGTTTTGCTGTGAGGGTGGGGAGGCCCTGGCCCAGGTTGCCCAGAGCAGTGGTGGCTGCCCCATCCCTGGAGGTGTTCAAGGCCAGGTTGGATGGGGCTTGGAGCCCCCTGATCCAGTGGGAGGTGTCCCTGCCCGTGGCAGGGGGTGGAACTGGATGGGCTTTGAGGTCCCTTCCAACCCAATCCATTCCATGATTCCAAGGTGTTCTGCAGGAACCTCGGTGAAAACAAAGTGTTTGGTTTCTGCGGGCAGCTGGCTGGGGTGGAGAAAGGCAGTGGCATTTCACTGCTGGCTGTGTCTGAATTTGATTGTATCTAATTAGCTGGTTGTGCCCTGGAGCTTGGGATAGGTGCTTTAATGACACATTTGAAGTGGAGAGACCAAATACATTTCTGAAATATCCTAATTAGTGACGTGCTGGCAACCTCCTTGCTGTGTGACCTTGATTAAACCTCCAACTCTTGCCTAAGACTAGGTCTTGCTATTTCTGTAACCTTTCAAAGGCAGGTGGTTTCTTTCCTCCTCCTTTTCTGTTAGTGGAGAAATGAAGCAAAATGTAGGCAAAGAACCTGGACTGCCAGGAGGAATCAAGATGTCTGAGCTGGTGGAGACAACCAGGACTGCTAAACTGATTTTGCAAGACCACAGTAATAGAATCCCAGAAGATAAGATAACCCACTGAGAAACCACCACCTGGAATTTTAACAGCCTGGCCCAGGGGAGATGGCACGGCACAGCGATTCCGCTCTCCACAATTAACTCCCGAGCACGTACGCTGACAGGAAAGCACAATTATGCCAGCATTCCCCTTAATTTGGCTTCTCATCTTCCAGCAAAATCTGAAATGTTCAACCCAGGCCCTTTGTTGGGTAACTTTCACAGCACCCTCTCCCCCTGCTATGGGTGACCTGCAGGACAGTGTCCTGAACAGGCTGGGGGTTCTGGAAAGCATCTGCTGAACTGCTAGGAAAGCACAGGGACACAGAATAACACTGAATCATGGAATGGTTTGGTTGGAAGGGACCTCAAAACCCAGCCAGTTCCACTCCCTGCCATGGGACAGGGACACCTCCCGCTGGATCAGGGGCCTCAAAGCCCCATCCAACCTGGCCTCCAGGATGGGGCAGCCACCACTGCTCTGGGCAACCTGGGCCAGGGCCTCCCCACCCTCACACCAAAACATTTCTCCCCAAGACCTCATCTCAATCTCCCCTCTTGCAGCTGAAAAACCTTCCCCCTCATCCTGTCCCTGCACTCCCTGATCAAGAGCCCCTCCCCAGCTTTCCTGGAGCCCCTTTCAGTCCTGGGAGGCTGCTCTAAGGTCTCCCCAGAGCCTTCTCTTCTCCAGTGAACAGCCCCAACTCTCTCAGCCTGTCCTCATACAGGAGGTGCTCCAGGCCTGGGATCATCTCCGTGGCCTCCTCTAGCCTTGCTCCAACAGCTCCAGGTCCTTCCTGTGCTGAGGACTCCAGAGCTGGATGCAGGACTCTGACCCATTCCTGCCACGCACAGGGCAGCCTCCAGTCCCAAAGCAAGAAGCAGGAAGGTGCCTGGTGAGTGAATAAGCCAAGAGGCTTTGACAAGTAGAGACCACCAAGGGTTTGCTTTCAAAACAGACACTAAGAACAAGGACAACGAGACAGCTGCTGGTATTTTATAGCCAGAGCTGAAATTCAGAGGGTGAGGGAGTGTTGGGAACAGCAGGCACTGCGAGCACGCAGCTCCCTTGAGGATGTGGAATCTGGAAGGCAATTGCTCCACGTTCAGGAATGGGAAGAGGACAGGAGACAGCGAGCAAGGACAGAGAGTGGTGGGAGAGCAGTGAGCCTTAAAATAAGAAGAAACCAAGAAAACCTGTGAAGCATAAAGCATAAAGCCAGCAAGAGAGTAAAAACTTGCAGGTGGTCTTGAAAGCTGGAGGAAACCATCGCGTGGGAGCAGGCACTGAGATGCTGTGACCTGGGGAATAACAAATGTACAAGGGCAGGGAAAGGCAAACAGGTGAAGGAGGTGTCCATGTCCAAGGTGACAGTTCTGGTAGGGATGGTTGTGGGAGGACCAACGCATTACGGATCCGGCCACGCAGTGACCGCCAGCAGAACTGGAGATGGGGAAACTCACTCGACCCAACTGACTCAGAGCAACGCTGCTTTGAATTAAAGCATCTATTTTAAACCATTTCCCAGTGGTCTGCTATTAAATTATATTACCAGCATTTTTGAAGAGCACTCTTGTGTTTCAGGCTCAGCGCTTTTCCCGCTTTTGTTAGCTTTATGGTGGGAGGAGGCAGAGCATGGGGCTTGCCAAGAATTCAGAAGGCAGCTCTCCACCACCTCCTCCACCTTCACTCCTGTCCAGGGGTGGATGTCACTCTCAAAGTCAGCAATACAGATGACAGTGAGAAACTCTGGAATGGGGAAGACACCAGACCTTTCCAGTTCCTCGTACCCCGTCCATAGGGCCACGGGCAACCCCGCTGGCTCCTGCAATCCACAGCCAAACACAACTGACAACAAATTATGGTTCAGTAGCAGAATTACTCTCACTTAACCACAGCCATCTCCACCTGAGACAGTCCCAAGAGCTCCTCTTATACATGGAAGGGAAAGATCACAGAATCATGGAATGGTTTGGTTTGGAAGGGACCTCAAAGCCCATCCAGTTCCAAGCCCCTGCTGTGGGCAGGGACACCTCCCACTGGATCAGGGGGCTCAAAGCCCCATCCAACCTGGCCTTGAACACCTCCAGGGATGGGGCAGCCAAGACTTCTCCTCATCCTGCTGGAGAGCTCAAACACAATTTCACTGCACTTACCGTAACGAGGTCAGATGAGCTGTTATCACCACAGCCTTCACTTTTCTAAACTGAGGCCTGAAGTGAGCACTAGGCATCTCACCAAAAAGGGTTTTTAAAGTGTAATTAAGTCAGGCAAAACCCCAACCCTGGAGTGCAAAAACAAAGACATGAGGCACGTAAAGCAACTCGTACGTAAAACACTTCAAAGGCACCAGAGCCAGTTAATTGTCTTCAAATGGATTTTAATATCTGTATTCCCTGTAGACAGCAACTCCAGGACAGCTCTAGGAAGTTCCAGGACGTTTCTTATTCCAGGAAACTCTTTATTTCAGTCCGAATCAAGTCTTTCATATAATTTAATAATTGTTACATTGATTTCCCTTAAATCACCACAGCTCTGTGCGCTGCAGTGCTTTTAAAAATTAATACTTTTTTTAAGAGTAGGTTAATTACTCCCTTTCCTTTAACAAGAAAGATTAATAGGAGATTGCAAGGGGCTGGTAGTGAAAAGAGGGTTGGTTTATGATTAACACGTGTAGCCAAGAGCCCCCATACACCACGAGAAGATCAAACAAGGCCGTAACTGCATCTTTACAGCATTACTGCAAATGACTCGACCCGAGAGCAGCCAAGTCCTCCCTGCCCCCACGAGCTAAATCAGTCTGGATCAACCTCCTTCCTCCAGGCCAAGCACAACACACATTTCACAATGGGCACACGAGTTCCCTGCTAAAGTGTTCATGTTCAGAGCTGCTTCACGGAGAGGAGAAGGAAGGAGCTTCCGCAGAGCCCCTCGCCGTGTCCTCGCTCCACAGGAGCCACTCACCCTCGCTGCTAAAACCATGGAATCACAGAATCATCACAGCTGAAGAGACCTCTAAGCTCATCCAGCCCAACACCTCCATCCCTACTAAACCATGTCCTCAAGTGCCACATCCACACGCTCTTCGAATCCCTCCAGGGATGGAGATTCCACCGCTGCCCTGGACAGCATCCTTCGTAAAGTTGGGGTTGATTTTTTGGTGGAACTTATGGCAAATGAAGTCAGAAGAGGGTTTTGTGCAGTCAGAAAAGTCCTGTTCTGGATCACCACAAGGAGCAAGGCAGATGGAGTCAAGCAAAGGGCAACGCAGAGCAGGCAGGATCCGTTTAGGTAACAAAGGGCTCAGAGGAAATGGGCAGAGTCGGGAGCTTTAAGTAATTCTAAACAGGACACAACAGTCAAATATAAAGGAAAATCCATGGTGGCAATGAGCAGCAAGTATTTACAGGACAGGTTTGCTTTTCCAGAAAGGGCTGCCCCGCTTCATAAAGCTCTGGGGACAGAGTACGGCAGCTGAGGGACAGCAGACACCAAGGAAGAAGATAAAACCTCCCGGATTTAGTGTTTTGTTGGAGCAATTAACAGCTCTTACCAGCAGCAGCACAAGAGAGCACTGATATGATAAAAACACAGCAGAATTACTGCACACAAGCCCTGGATTCCAACTCAGCAGCACCCAAGACTGGAGGAGGAAACAGCAGAAAGCGAGGGAAGCAATGGAAACCAAAACCAACTTCTCTTCCTGAAGGATTTCTAAGGACTTGTGTGCAGTCCGTGGACTTTATCAACAAGGAGACAACACCAGAGGGTTGGGGTGAGACTATGGCTTAAGACAACAGTTCCCAAGATCACAAAACGCTATCAGACCCCAACATGGCCCCACAGAACTGTTTTCCAAACCTCAGTTTTAGCCACTTGTTTATATAAAGAATGCCAATAGACCGGCAAGGATGAATCACCCAAGAGCAAGCCAAAACCCAAACATATTGTGGAGGAAACAAGTTCAGGTTCACGTTAGGTTTTTCAGACTTTGCAAATGAAGCACCTTTGCCAAGATGCAGAAGGTGTCCAGCAAGGCTGGGGTGATACACACGGACATCGCTCCTCACCAGACCAGCGGTGAATGATTCAACTAAAAGGAAATTCCCTGAGCCATTAAGAAATGTGGCAACTCCCACTTCTGGCATCCTCAGGCCAGGAAAGGCTTTTCACTCTGAAGATCCAGCTGAGGACCCCCCCCCCCCCGAAACAGAATACAGAGAGAGAACAGTGAGGAGCAAACACCAAGGAGGGGAGAAAACACATCAGCCTTCCCACTCTTTAAACCCTCACCGCCCCAAACCCCAGGGCACGTGAACTTTCCTGCGACCACTGTCACCAACAGAAAGCATTTACTACACACACAGCAAAAGATCTGAGGTATTTGCTCTTCAGACCTTTTAAATTTGCTTTCAGTATTACTGGAAAACACTTTAAGGAGAGAAACTGCCCACAGCTCTGCAGGCCAAGGTCAGGCTGGGTCCTGCTGCAGCCTGGAATGGTTGTTGGGTACATTTTGGGGAGGTGGCGTTCACCAACTCTCTGTCAGGTCACACCGAGGTGATCAAAGATTCACTGCACAATCAGAGATGACTTTTCCATCTCCTCCCTCTGCTTCCCCACAGCAGCAGGCAGGAGTCATAGAATCATGGAATCACCAAGGTTGGAAAAGACCTCTAAGCTCATCCATCCAGTCCAACCATCAGCCCAACCCCACCATCCCTACAAACCATGTGGAGAAGTGCCACACCTATACAATTTCTGAACCCCTCCAGGGATGGAGACTCAACCACTGCCCTGGGAAGCCTCTGCCAGGGTTTCTCCACTCTTTTTGGGAGGGAAGAAATGTTTTCTGAATTCAAGCACCAGCGAGCTGCTGACTTACACAGACAGCACAACTCAGCCTTTCCTGTGCTGTTCAACTATCACAGACCAGTCTTGAAGCCAGCACAAGCTCTCACAGAGGCACCCAAACTACTTCATGTGTCCAACGACCACAGATTTAACCAAGAATCTTCTTACCAAGGCATACAGCAAACTCCTCATGTTCTCTCTTTGCTTCCCCTCCTCTGTTTGGCATGGCTGGAACAGCCCAGAGTTTAACAGCACTTGCCATTCCTACCACTGTGCTTGGTAAATATGGAAAAGACAGGTACTTCCCTACACAGCCACCTGGGAAGATGTCACCACCCAAGCTGCTCCCACATCTCCTGAACAGGATGTTTCAGCTTCCCAGGCAGATTGTTAATATTTAACAGTTTGGCATCTGGGACAGCAAGAAATCAAGTTAAGTGGAAAATATTGCTGAAGCAAGGGATGGAAAAGCTCCAGGATGCTCCTGGATGGCTCCAGACTGGTGTCACTGCCTCCAGTATAGTCTCTGTTGCTCTACCAGATCCAGGCTTTAATTCTGGCTCCTGGGAAAAAGTCCTCAGCTTTTCTTTGGCTGAGCAATGAGCAGCAGTTCAGAAAGCGCCCGCTTTTATCACTGGATTTCCACATTGGTGCTTATTGCAGTTTAATGTGTGAGAGTGCTAGGAAGGAGCAAACCATGGAGAAAGCTCCAAAGTCAAAAGTCAAGTGTCCAGAGAGGCTGAGCTGGCTCCGTTCCTCAGCAGAACAAGCTGTTTGCACTGAGGGGTGAATAAAGACTGCAATGCAATGTGTTATTTCACACCAGACACCCAGCGAGCGCTCCTGTCCGTCACCCTGCGGCAGCTGTGGACAAACACCACCTCTCTAAGGTGGGAGCTCCATCAGATCAGCTTCAGACCAAAAAATAAAGCTCTAACAAAGATCTTATTCAGTATTTCTTGGTTTTAGAGCACACAGGGTGACAGATCACTACGTTGGGTTATCTGTGGGAACCTCCAGAAAGCCTCAGGTGATGTTCAGCACAAAGGCTTGCAGACAGTCACCAAACAGGACAAAAGCACCCATAAAAATGCTCTGCTTCTCATGGGAACCTACACAGTGCTATCTGCTATCCTGTGAGACAACACCTGAGTGAGGGAACTGGCTTGGGTGTGTTGGATCCAGTGAAGATGCTCTATTGCTCCAAGCAGAACACTTGCAAGCACCTTGTAAGAGGTGCAGTCTCACAACTGTTGGCTTGGGAAGAGAGAGTTCAAGCAAAAGCATAACTGCTTGCTAACACTTCCCTCCCATCTGTCTCTCCAAAAGGATGAGAGTGGCACAAGAATTATTTCTTGTTCTGGAACTTATTTGAAGTCATAGAATCATTAAGGCTGGAAAAGAGCTCTAAGCTCATCCAGTCCAACTGTCAGCCCAACACCACCATCCCTGCTAAACCATGTCCCAAAGTGAATGTCATTTACACCTGGCTTGTCTCGGAGCCCTCCTGCTCTTTTATCACCCAAACAACAAAGCAGCACCTCCTTTCCACACAGGATCTCAAAAAATCTGCCTTTCCAAGCTGGCCAAGACCAATTTCTGTGATGCCACAGGGGAAGGAAGCGATTGACCACTTAGATACTAGAAAATAGAGAAGTTAAAGAAATAATTAAGCCCTTTTCCCGTTAAACCCATCAACCAAACTATACCAGACCTGCAAGCTGAGACCTACAGAGAGGAACTCTCTCCCTCTTCCATTGCAGCCTCATAAATGGCTTCCACAAGGTGATGAGATCACATTTCTGTCTCGTTCCTCCCACAATTAATTCTGCAGGAGGCAAAGATCAATGCTATTACAATTAATTCACTTATCTGGTTTTATCCAGTTTGAAGACTCTGGTCAACAGCCCCTGGTGATGGACCAGGTGAGTCCCTAACAGGAGATGCTCCCAGCAGCTTTCCTCAGGGATTGGCACCCCCACACCAGTGCCTGACCTCTAAAGGTCTGAATCCCCAGTACATGTAAACCCAAACCCGCAGAAATCAGAGTCCCAAGGAAGTTCAAAACCTCTTTTTAGCCATGACAAGAAAACAAAAGCACAACTGAGAGGGGATTAACACATCACCCTCAAGAAGAGGAAAAATGCATCAATTTGCTGATGCATCAATTAATGAATCACACAGGAAGGAGAGACAGATGACGAAGGGAAAAGTTTCTGTTCATACATGTGTCTTGACATTGAGCAGTTACTGAAAATAAAGGACATTCTAAAGTGCACAGCAGCTCAGCAGAGCCTACTGAAGCATTTCTTGCAGTGCCAAAGCATGATGTTAGCACAAAGCACATCCATCCAGCCCTACTTTGTCCTTGCGTCTCCCTAGTGCCGCTTCCAGCAGCTCAGGGGTGTGTTGGAAGGTGTGCTTAGAATTGAAAGTGAAACAATTCTAACAGTCAGTCTTCACCTGAGCACAGAAGAGGGAAAAACCAAGCTCAGCTCCATCTCACACAGCCCCCAAACAGTGCCCTGTGCTTCTCCATCAGACCAAGCCACAGAGCTGAGGCTGCCAACTGCGATGGTCAGATTAGCCGGTTCCCACACTCGGGGGAAGCTGCTTCGTGACCAGAAAAGAACACCACTTGTAGTGAGACAAGCTTGACTTCTAGATAACACAGAGCAAGATTTTGAAGAGAGCTCGTGATTTTGCATACCTTAAAGGCTCTTTTGAGACCCTCCGAGCACCGAGGCTTGAAGGTCCAATCTGGCAGCTACTGCTGAGCCCCCATCAACCTGCTCATCAGGGCTCATTAAAAAACCTTAAGCATATCAAAAACCCCACGATCAATCATTAATTTCTAACATAAGTGCCCTGCAGCATTGTCTAACTGGAAAAAGCCAACCTGAACGTGGCTTGAAGGATGCACCTACCCCAGAGTGCTGCCACAGCTCTGCTCCTTCCCATGTTCCAGCCCTTCTCTTTCCCATGTTCCTTGTCTGGTGGGAAAAACAATCATAGAATCATGGAACCAGCTGCTTCCCAGCCTTTACTGACCACGAGACATTTCAAAAAGCAAGTGCAACGTTTCAGAAACATCACAGAAAGAGCTGCTTCCCACCCAGGGAGATCCCCGAGGTGACGATGCCTGTTGGTCCCCGGAGATGCCGAATGAGCCAGGGTGACTATTCATCCCTCCCCCACAACTGTGCAAATATGAACTGGCTGCAATTTCTGTTTGCTGGGCACTGAGTTGATGCAATCCCTAAATATTCACTATTCAGGAATCCACCACTCGTAACCAATGAGCAAAAGAGCGCGCAACGTACGCGACTGAAGAGAGTTTCAAGAGGCAAAGGATTCAATGTGTGTTGGAATTCAAATTTACCAAAGCCTCCTGCAAACGGAGTTCTGCCATACACTTTCATTGTTCATATTAAACATCAATTTATAAAACAGAAGCAATTTCACCATAAATAAGCTCCTACCGAGCCAAAAGATTCTCTGACAACAGGAATTCTGAATCGCTCCATCCCAACTGCACAGAATAACTACCAGGTGCTGGGCACATTTCAGATCCTGGTGGTCTCCTCAATTTTCCTTCAATAAGGTAATACTGAAAAATAAACCTCAGCACTGCAAAACCCTGCTCTTCCCCCCAAAGCCATCAGGAGCTGTGTACTCACCTGAGGAAAATCACCATTTTTGGGTAGGAAGTCAGCGGGGTCCACAGCTGCATAGTTTGTATCCAGGAAATGTGGTCTGCTGATGGAATTCATATAAAAATCGTGGTGGGAGTTAAAATATTGCCTGTAAGGAGATGGGAAAAGCAGTTATTTCCTGTCAGTGCTGAGGATTTCGCAGGTTGCTTCAGACTCCGTCATCAGTGGTGAAGCTGTAAGTTTGGGGTGACACATACAGGAGATCAATACTAAATAAAGCTGGGTTATCCAGGAGAGATCTCTGAGGAAAAATAATACATCCACAAGTTATATCCCACTTCCTAGACTCAGTAGGGTAAGAGCCTGGAAAGCCATCCACAACACAAGTGGGCATCAGTCTTTGCAAGGACAGAGTGCAGAGATTCTTTTGGCCAACAGCTCATCCAGTGGTTTTTCCCAGTAGGAAAGAGGTGAGGATGAGGGTGGGGAGGCCCTGTCCCAGGGTGTCCAGGGAAGTGGTGGCTGCCCCATCCCTGGAGGTGTTTCAGGCCAGGTTGGATGGGCTTTTGAGCCCCCTGATCCAGTGGGAGGTGTCCCTGCCCATGGCAGAGGGGTGGGACTGGATGGGCTTTGAGGTCTCTTCCAACCCAACCCATTCTAAAACAGCTCCTTGCACACTCTGGGCAGGTTGGTTGCTCAGAGATGTTAACTGAAGGACAGACAAAGTGGGAAAGGTTTGGGACACGTAGCCCTAGACAGAACCATCAGCCCAGCAGAGGTGAACTGTGGATGGAAGGGAATCATACAGAAGTGTGGAAGCTTCCCTGGAAGTGTGTCCAGGGAAGGGCAACAATGTTGGTGAAGGGTTTAGAGCACAAGCTTTGGGAGGAATGGCTGAGGGAGCTGGGGTTGTTTACTCTGGAGAAAAGGAGACCCAGAGGGGACCTCATCGCTCTCTACAACCACCTGAAAGCAGGTTGCAGCAAGGTGGGGGTTGGTCTCTTCTCCCTGGTAGCCATTGACAGGACAAGGAGAAATGAATCATGGAATCATAGAATCTTCTGGTTGGAAAAGACCTTGGAGATCACCGAGTCCACCTGCACCCACCCTCTGCTAAACCATGTGCTTCAAAAAATCATCTACCCGATTTTTAAACACCTCCAGGGACGGTGACTCCACCACCTCCCTGGGCAGCCAATGCCTGACCACCCTTCCAGTGAAGGAATTCTTCCTGATATCCAGTCTGAACCTCCCCTGGCACAACTCATGGCCATTTCCTCCTGTCCCATCACCTGTCACTTGGGAGAAGAGACCAACACTCGCTCTGCCACAGCCTCCTCTCAGGCAGTTGCAGAGAGCCATGAGGTCTCCCTTCAGCCTCCTCTTCTTCAAGTTAAACAACCCTTTGGCCTCAAAATGCACCAGGGGAGAATTAGGTTGGCTATTACGAGGAATTTCTTTATTGGAAGGGTTCTCAGGCACTGGCAGAGGCTGCCCAGGGAGGTGGTTGAGTCACCATCCCTGGAGGAGTTTAAAAGATGAGTAGATGTAATACTTGGGGACATGGTCTGGTGGCAGACTTAGCAGGGCTGGATCAATGGTTGGACTCAATGACCTTAAAGGTCTTTTCCAACCAAAACCATCCTGTGATTCTGTACCTGGCTGCACAGCAAGGTCCCTGCTGAACTCAGGAGTGAAAAAGCAAAGGTCTCCGACTGCTCCCTCCTGGGCAGGGCACACGCCAGCGCCCAGCCCCGCTTCCTCCCAGCGGAGAGGAGGCAAGAATTGCAAAAGAGATGACAATTCCCTTCCTCCTTCCCAGGAGTAGCCTCTGGCCTCGATTACCATCTCCTGGTTTTGTTATTACACGCACAAACCCTTTCCCTCTCCTGCAGGAGCAAGGAATGTGCTTCGTAATCTTTCCCGTAAGGGCTGCGCTCTGCTTGGGCAATCGCCACCCAACACGTTTGCACGTTGGAACTGCTGCAACGTTTCACCCCATCCAACTGGTTTCCTCTTGTGGCAAACTGGGCGTTCTTGGTAACCCCAGCCTGACAGAACCCACAGCGATTAAAGTCAAACGAGGCACCAAGGGAGGGAGAAAGCAAAGCTTAAAAAGGAATCGCACCCAGGAGCTGCGCTGGGAATGACTGCGCTGCCAAAGCATTGTTAAGCAATTAAAAAGCCATCTGTGGTAGCAGCTCATTAATCATAGAGTCATGCAATGGTTTGGGTTGGAAGGGAACTCAAAGCCCAGCCAGTCCCATGCCCCTGCCATGGGCAGGGACACCTCCCACTGGATCAGGGGGCTCCAAGCCCCATCTAACCTGGCCTTGAACACCTCCAGGGATGGGGCAGCCACCACTGCTCTGAGCAACCTGGGCCAGGGCCTCCCCACCCTCACAGCAAAACATTTCTCACTAAGATCTCATCTCAATCTCCCCTCTTTCAGTTTCAAGCCATTCCCCCTCATCCTATCCCTGCACTCCCTGACCAAGAGCCCCTCCCCAGCTTTCCTGGAGCCCCTTTCAGTCCTGGGAGGCTGCTCTAAGGTCTCCCCAGAGCCTTCTCCTCTCCAGACTGAACAACCCCAGCTCTCTCAACCTCTTCCTCATAGCAGAGGTTCTCAAGCCCTCGGATCATCTCCGGGGCCTCCTCTGGACCCACTCCAACATTTCCATATCCTTCTTATGTTGGCAATTCCAGGACTCCAGGTGGGGTCTCACCAGAGCAAAGCATAGGGGCAGAACCCCCTCCCTTCCCCTGATGGCCCAACTGCTTTTGGACAGCCCAACAACAGGACATGGGTGGCTTTCTGGGCTCTGAGCACCCATTGCCAGCTCATGTTGAGCTTCTCATTAAATACACCATTAATATACCATGCCTAGCATTTACATATGTATTTATGCACACACAGAGTTATTTCCCTGTGCCAAATCCATTTTTCCTGCTCATTTTCATCATAAAAGATAACACTCTCTGAAAGGAACAGTTCCCTCCCTCTCCTTTCTTTCCTCCCCTGCACTGTTTTACCTATACTGGGAACACCAGCACAGCCACCCTGCTCCATGTGGACACAGAAGGGGATCTGCCACACCTGCAAGGAATAGCTCTGGCAATCCAGCCCTGACTCCCAGCTCCTCCTGATTTATTCAGATCAACTAAAATCCGTGCATAAATTCCAGGAATTACTGATTTACACCCAGTGAAAGGCTCGTTCAAATCGCTTTCAAGCTGAAACCACTGTGGTCTCACCATCTCTTCCACGAGGATGGTGCTTGGCCAGCATGAACGAACAGGGAAGGGGAAAAGGATTTTTACTGGAAAAGTGAACACCCTCTCGTGTTTCACCATCACCTCGTGGGGCTGGGCAAGAGTCAGTTAAGGTAACGGGAAGGAGACCAAGCCAGCCCCAGCCTCCCTGGCCGTGGAATGACCTGCTTTGCTGTGTAATTTTGTTTCCCTTAATCTTGGTTTTCAACTCCGTGAATGTGAGATGCACTTTCTTCTCACAGTTTAAAATAGGAGCCAATAACGACTCAGTGTGCTGCCTGGAGATCCTCTTAGGAAAGCCACCAAGCGTGCAGTGTCTGCCAAAGTCCTTTTAGCACCTTTGGTGCTGTGCCTCAGCTTCCCTTCAATAAGAATTTAAAGACGTTCACCCTCATCTGAGGAGCTGGGATGAAGCCATGGACAAGTTAGCTTGAGTTAAACTGCAGAATGAAGTGTGAACTGGAAGAACGAAGCATGAGAACCTTGCTCTGCTGCCAAAGCAAAGATGTGAAAGCAGGCTCACAGCAAGAGTGCCCTGGTCACACCTGCTCACCCTCTCCAGGATTTAGGTAATGGTGAAATGCTCCATGGAAGCTACTCTGGGTCTCCAGCTTCCTCTCAGAGGCAGAGGGTGTTCACAGTATCACAGTATCATAAGTTTGGAAAGGACCTCTGAGATCATCAAGTCCAACCTATAACCCAACCCCAACACCAACCATCATCTAACCCATGGCACTCAGTGCCTCATCCAGTCTCCCCTTAAACACCTCCAGGGTCTGTGACTCCACCCCCTCCCTGGGCAGCCCATTCCAATGGCCAATCACCCTTTCAGTGAAGAACTTTTTCCTCACATTAAGCCTAAACTTTCAGAAAATACCTGAGCTACGGCTCTTCCATCCAGGGCACCTGGACCCCGGTCTGTTCTCTCAGTAATGTTTCATACACTGTTTACATTTTTCAGGCTAAAAAAATGTGAAACAAAGAGGGGAGCTTTGGGATCTTTTAAAGGAATTCTCCAGCATGAAAGTTACCTGCTGAAAAGAAACAGGAAAAACCTGCTTCAGGACAAAGCTGCTGCTGGGAGAATAAGCCATGTTCAAACACAGCCACTTGCAAACTGCAAGGATTGAAGAGAAACTCTGCTAAATTGAATGCCATCTGCGTTCTTCTGTTTTACAACATGAGTTACAATTCCACTTCTCTTTAAAATCCCATTTCTTCAATGTTTTCATCCCATTCAGGATTCCCACCTGTAACACCGCAGCCCTAAATCCACCTCAAAAATGATTCAGCTGCGGTTCTCAAACACAAAAGGACAGACCTTTTCCTCTTCTGTGAACTGCAGAGAAGGGAAATTTCACCTGAAAGGTAATTTTTACAGTTCTCAGGATATGAAACACAGGAAGCCAAAGGTGCAGCCTTGGCTAAATCATTCTCTAGCAAATAATTGCTACAATAAGCCTCATTTCCCAAAGTAACCATAGCAAAGTCAACAAGTTTACATTTAATGCAGGCATGTCTTTGCAGATTTGAGGCTTGAATGTTTCCAGTGGAGCAACACTAAATAGGAAGAAAGTGAGGAGCAAAACCAGCACAAATGGTCAAAGGAAAAAAAACCCAGCACAATAGATAAACACAATCTAATCTTGTGGTTCGATACAGCAAAACAGAAATTCTGTTATAGCTCTCTTGAGGATTTATAAAGGGTAATTTACAGGAATCACACTCAAAAATTACACCCACTTCCAAGCAGAGGCAGAGCAGAGAGACCAAGCCTGGCTGATGGCTCCTCCTGGATTCTCCCTTTGGGAAAGCCATGGCACGGGAGAGCTCAGGCAGCACCCATGGGACAGCAGCTGGGTGATCTTGTCCAAGAGCTGCCCTTTCCCACTCTCCCTCTCATCACTCTGCAGGCTGAGGGCACCTGGCAAAAGCAAAGCTAAGGCAGAGGCAAAGCACAGCTCATCCCTCCAAACAGAGGAGTCAGCTCTCTCTGCGGACAGCCAAGCTGGAATTTGGGACACCCACAAGGATGGATCTCTCTGCTTTTCCACAAAGATGGTAAAATCCTTTTAGGAAGGAGGTTAAACCAAACCCTCGAGCACCTGGAACACAGTTATTAGCTCAGGATATCAAGTTCTCTTTCTTTTATTGTTCCTTCCTCCCACCTCTGACCTAAATAAAGACACATCCTGTGTATCTGTGCCACTCCCTGCATTCACAGAGACCAAAGCAGCCGCCCATCAGCCTCCAAACCTCTTCCCAACAACCACCATCTCCCAGTCCTCACACAGCTTTGATCCAAGTCACTCCAGTGGCAGCACAAGGCCACTTTAAGTTGTCCCAAACATCTCCTGTCACATCCCACCCTCTGATCCAGGGTAGAGGCTCATCTTAAGAGGGGAGAAGGAAGTACAACGCTTACTGTTATGCAAAGATCTCTCAAAAATGCAAGGCATGTAATCTAAAAATATTTTTGCACTGAATCTAGAAAACACATGGCTGAGGTTTTACTCATCAGTCAGGACCATGCAAAGGTGACCAAAACCACCGTGACTCTGCTTGGCAGCACCAAACCCAGCTGTGCACCAGGCAGTTTCACTCAGAAGCCCATCACAACTTCACGTGAGCCTGTACTCATCACCACACACCTCGTGGGATGGGGTTATCAGTGAAGAACATCAGTTATAACCAGAGGAAGCAGGGACTCTGATGAACCCTGGGTTGTGCAGTTCAGGGTTGTGCATGTTTTTTCAATAGAGAGGTGAGATGGGAGTCTTCACTCAGCTCCCAGGCAGTCACATGGCAAAAAACTTTAACTTCACATCACCTGGTCCCAGTGATGCCTTCTTCATCTACACCCTCTGCATAAATCTAGAGGACAGCACAATGTATTTCCTCAGCTGGATTGTGCTAAAGGGGTGTTTTTTAAGAACTCCACTAATGTAACAAATTCAGGCTCAAACAAGGCCGTTGCTCCCTCACAACAGCCTCCAGAAATCAAAGTTTTTACTTTGATTTACCAGAAATCAAAATTTTTCTCTTTTTTTTTTTAATAAAAGGTGCTGTTTGCTACTTTTTCCAAGATGCAGCAATTTATGAAATGCCACAAGATCAGCGTGTGATGCAATTATTTCCCCATCGGTTCGTGAAATAAAGTAAACAAGGAAAACAGCAAAGAAACAGTTGAATCACGGGGTGTGCAAGAGCAGAGGGGAGTGATACAAAGCAACACTCACTGGTTTTCACTTGGGAAGGATGAGGTTGGGAAAGAGGCAGGGTAGCAGCTACTCCACGAGTCGGCAGCCAGCATGGAATTCTGCAAGGAGAAAGCACAACAGTTACAGTGGCAGAGGCCTGGCACGACGGCAGGTGAGGATCCAGGCTTACAGCTCCTCTCCCTCAGCACCCTCCGTGGGCAGAGGGGGCTCAGGCTCTCCCAGCTGAAGAAATCCAGGGCTGAATTTCACTCAGAGCCTCTGAGCCTACTTTCCCTGGCAAGGCAATAGGGCTGGTCCTCTTCTCCAGCCCTGTAACCTTGGCCTTTGCGGCCATCCAGCACCAACCCATTAAACCAAAACTCCCAAACTATTGGTCTTTTGTCTTCCCACTTCCTTAAACAGTCCCAGACACAAATGGGGAGAGCTTTTATCTCAGCAGGAACCAGCACAATCATGAAAAGAACATAGTATCTTACTACCCAGGAACAAAACAGTCTCTCATTTGTATTTTTTGTGCCCAAAGCAATTACAACTTGCGCTTGAAGCAACAGGCTTGGTAAAATGGGCCTCTCTTTTTTACTGTCTGTATTGCTCTATGTGACAAAACTCAAACGAGTTATAAACAGAAACAGAATTGCAGGGACCTGTATGCTATTTTGGGAGAGAGATTTGGTTTTTTGCCCTGCTGAGAACAAATGCATGGGGGACCTGCTCTTATTTTAGCAGTCGTATCAGGACAAACACAACTCTATTCATCTCCGGTGCTCTCAAAACAGGCAGAGCTGGACCCAGCAACAGATTTCATACATCTCGGAGAGAAGAGCTGAGGTAGAAACAAAGTCTGCAACTCTCCATAAACTCTTTAGTCCTTCTTTGCCTTACAGCAGCCTCCCAGTCCTGAAAGGGGGTCCAGGAAAGCTGGGGAGGGACTTTTGATCAGGGAGTGCAGGGACAGGATGAGGGGAACGGTTTGGGGCTGCAAGAGGGGAGATTGAGATGAGATCTTAGGGAGAAACGTTTTGTTGTGAAGGTGGGGAGGCCCTGGCCCAGGTTGCCCAGAGAAGCTGTGGCTGCCCCATCCCTGGAGGTGTTGAAGGCCAGGTTGGATGGGGCTTGGAGCCCCCTGATCCAGTGGGAGGTGTCCCTGCCCACGGCAGAGGTTTGGAACCGGATGGGCTTTGAGGTCCAACCCAAATCATTCCATCATTCTGTGATTTCCTGAGAAGTCTGGCACCCACTTGGCTTTCAGAGAGGCACCGTTTTAATCACAGCCTTATTTTCCTCCTTCCACTTCAAAGTCAGACGACAACATCACCTCAACCCTCCAGCATTCCCAATTGATACTGCCTGCCCCTGCACAGCTGCCTAGAAAGGCTGGTAAACACCTCACCCTAAACCCACACATGGGCTCCTGGTCTTTGACAGGCTGGACTGTTCTTCCTGGACCCTCCTGACCTCTCCCAGTCCCTCCCCGTGAAGCCACTGGTGCCCTCACCTCCATGGCGGGCACGGCGAGCTGGGAGCAGAGCCCGGGGAGGCTGTAGAGCGCGTTGCCCGCCTGCTGGTGCTCGTGCTGAGGGTGGTTCTTCCCCCCATCCATGGTGGGATGTGCTGAGGGCATCAGCCCGCGTCCTGCCGCATGAGGTCCAGGTGGAACAGGCTGTGGAGTGGTGGAAGGTCCTTTACCTGTGCTCTTCACCCTGCACCATGTCCTGAGGTGGAAAAGAAAGGCACTTTTAGTTTTTGTGAAAGGGGAGGGAAAGAAAAAACCCACTTCTAGCCCAAAGGCAGATCAGCAAATAGACGTCAGCCAGTGAAATGTCTGCTGCCTCTGTATGAAAGAGAGGTTTTTCCTGGGAAACAGAGTTCTCAAATATCACCACACCTGGAATTCACCCAGACCCATGAACTTGCATTAAACACACCTCTCCCACCTCACTGCAAACACCCTGCAGAAGCCCCGGTCCTCGCAGTCCTCTGCGATTTGAGCAGGGGACACAGCTGGCTTTTAGCTGGAGAAATTTTGTTCTCTAATACACAAAAGGATTCTGCCCTTCTGTGCAAACTCATCAGGATCAATGCCCCCAAATCACCCTTTTTCACCAAACACAAGATGTGGTGGAACATGGAATCACCACGCTGGGCAGGGTGCACTCACACCTCTGATCTCGCCTGACTTTGATGCTCCCATAATTCCACAGCAGAATTCCGTGGGCACAAACGCCTTTCCCACCACCATGCACAGAGGGCAAAGCAGATCAAACACTTTCAGCATTACTACTATTAATCTAACAAATACATAAACTTATCAGCTGCCTTGTCTTCTCCCTGTTGCCAGAAGATGAGATTCCAGAATGCTGCTTGCTAAAGCGAGAGTGCTGCTCTGTAGGGCTTAAACTCACAATAAGACACTGCCTTCAGAGCAACTTCTCAGGCAAAACCTCCAAAGCAACTCCTGATTCTTTCCACTAAATTCCTATTATCACAGAATCATGGAATCATAAAGGGTGAAAAAGAACTCCAAGCTCATCCAGTCCAACCGTTACCCCAACCCCACCATCCCTGCTAAACCATGTCCTGAAGTGCCACATCTGCACATTTTTGAACCCTTCCAGGGATGGAGACTCCACCACTGCCCTGGGCAGCCTCTGCCAGGGCTTGACAACCCTTTCAGTGAAGAAATCTTTCCTAATATCCAATCTAAACCTCCCCTGGCATAACTTGAGGCCATTTCCTCTCGTCCTGACCCTTGTAACCTGGGAGATATCCCCACAGGACATCAATTTACAATCGGATTTCATGGATTAAAAGACATGATTAAAGCAATCCATACAACAAAAGGAGCAAGAAAGAAGCATCCATGATGTATGTTCTTCCACTGCATCTTTCTTTGCCCCTCTCCTGCCTCCCAGGCCCCCCTCTCTGCCCACAGCATGATGGACGAGTGAAGGAAACCGGCCGATGCTTTCTTGCCAAGCAGAAAAATGAAGCAGCACAAACCAAAGCTGCAGTTTAAAATATACCAGCTTTGATCACTCAAAACATCTTATTTGTTGCAATCTGAGAAGTCATTTCTGAGTCAGAGTCCCTTTAAAAATAAGTGAACTTTCAGCAGACAAAATGATTTCTACATTTGTAATGGAAAGTGAAATTAAAGTGACTTTCCTCTCTTTCTCTGGTGGCAGCAGCTGTGTCAGGAGAGCTCACCTGGCATGGACTGCACACACAGGGACCCAGTGACAACCCCACCAAGCCCAGTGTGTGGAATCCAACTCCAAAATCCCAGGGAGGAGTCACCAGCAAAGCCCTTGTGTCCAGGGAATATTGACCCTGATGCCTTCCCAAGGCACAGACTTGCAGCCTGAATTCAACCATTTGCCAGAGGCTGAGCACCTTGTGGTATAAAAATATTCCCTCTCTTAATTTAGCAGCAGAGTTGGTCCTGGCAGGATGTGCAGGGTTTGTGGGAGCTGGATGGAGGCTGTGGCTCACCAGGGTGGGGCTGTGGAGTGGGAAGCAGCTTCCCTGGAGTGCCCAGGCCAGCAGAGAGCAGAGCTCGCTGATCCGACCTGAGCTGCTTCCCACACCTGGGGACTGTTCAAAAAGAAAGGATTAAGTGACCATTTTCCCTAGGAACGCACAACAGAACACCACCTCCAGGGAAAAAAAGTGTAGATCCCAGCAGAAGGGACCCTGGTGAAAAGAATTAACCCACAAAAAAACCCTCATTTTATTTTAATTAATCACTAACAGATAAATAAATACTCATTACAAAGGCTCAAGATCACCCAGCTCCTTTCCACTGCCTTCGTCTCACTGGAGATTTAGTGCAGTCTTGTTCTTTTACAAGCAGAAGTGTTTCTTTTTATCACACCATAAAATCCACACTTGGGCTTTACAGCCCATAAGCTCAGGAACAAAAACCAGCCCAAACTGCACAGCCAGCACCCCAAGCATCCTCATTAACGCTGTTCTGCTGGCCTCAGGCCTCTGGATTTATTAGCCATTAGGAGCTGTGGTCCCAAAATGCAGCCTGTTACACAATCATGGAATGGGTCAGGTTGGAAGAGATCTCAAAGCCCATCCAGCTCCAACCCTCCTGCCACGGGCAGGGACACGTTCCAAGGTGACTTTGACCCCCTGCCCATTGTGAGGAGATGCAGTAAAAAGCATCACCAGCAAGCAAAGGAACCACCCAAGCTTCAGCGTGATGGCCACACAGTCAGACCAGGGGACACCTTCTTCCCTGGGCTTCAGGGCTGCTTTCTTATCCTTTAAACTGTCCTCTGATGCCACTGCTGCTCCACAACAGATCCAAGGAAATGTTAAGTAATGGCTAAGGAAGAGACCAGAGCGAGATTTATCACGACTCTGCTTATCACCAGTGCACACACCAGATGAAACTGAAGGGTTTGCTTTCAAACCAGCCCTGCCTCATTCCTTCTCCCAGCCATAAAATCCCTGGCTTTTCTTCTCACCCTAGTGGATTTGACAAGAGCACTGAGACTGAGATGAGATCTTAGGAACAAATGTTTTGCTGTGGGGAGGCCCTGGCCCAGGTTGCTCAGAGCAGTGGTGGCTGCCCCATCCCTGGAGGTGCTCAAGGCCAGGCTGGATGGGGCTCGGAGCCCCCTGATGCAGTGAGAGGCATCCCTGCCCCTGGATGGGCTTTGAGGTCCCTTCCAACTCAACCCATTCCCTGAGCCTATGGTCCAAGGCACTTCACCCTTCTGACTCAAGAGATGTTTGGGCACCAGGCTGCAAGGAGCACAGTCTCCTTGCCTTTTCTGTTTGTTAAAGGTTCCCTTCAGACACTGCTCGACTGCTCCTGGATGGCTGTGGGGAGGTTTGCTGACTGAGGGGTCACTGTCACAGACTGCTTTGGAGACACCGATGTCCCCTGAAACGCCACCTCTCTGCTCTTCACCAGCCACTTCAGGGGCTTTGCTGGGTTTTTTTTTTTCCTATTTCTAACAGCTTTTGATAGGAAATCAGCAGCCGTTATTCCCGTAACGGCCACAGCAAATATACAGCTTTACTTACACATCCAAAGCAACTGTTGAAGAGCAAAATCAATACCAGTTTCTCCTTGCTCTACATTACCTCATATCTTGGCCACACCAGATTTCACCAGCTTGTCTGTAGAGCACTGCCTTTCCCTAAAACTGCATCAGCTCCTCAGGAAAACTCTTGCACAACAGATTGTGCCCAATTAGCCAAAACGAAGGAAAACTGCTTAAGGAAGTATAAACGTCTATGCTTGAGCGATGGTCAGATGGCAAAAGACAATGCATTGAATCTGCATGACATAATTCCTCTGAAGAGATCAAAGGGAGCAGCAGTCCAGCCTCAGAGATGGGCAATCAAAAAGCAGGGATCTTTTGTTTGGAGGAGCAAAGAAAATCAGTTACACAGTTCAGGATGAAACCCAGATGTCACAGACTCCTGCTCTCATCCTCTCGGCCACAGGGAATGTTGAGGAACCCCCTGAACACTTCCAATTAACCCAAAACACCACAGTGGGTTGTTGAAGGAACACACAAACGTCCCCCCAACAGCTACAGAACACCACAGGGCAGCTATTCATGGCCTCAAATTGTGCCAAGGGAGGTTTACATTGGATATTAGGAAAATTCCTTCACTGAAAGAGTGGTGAAGCACTGGCAGAGGCTGCCCAGGGCCGTGGTAGAGTCTCCATCCATGGAAGGGTTCCAAAAAACATGTACAGGTGTCACTTTAGGATATGGTTTAGTACGAACAGTGGTGTTGGGCTGATAGTTGGACTGGATGAGCCTAAAGGTCTTTTGCAACTCCTGCTCTGGACCCTTCCCCAGCTCCACTCCCCTTCCGCAGACGTTCTCCAGTCCCTCTATGTCCTTCTTGGACTGGGGGGCCCAAATCTGAACACAAGAGTTGAGGTGTGACCTCAACAGTGGGACAGCACAGACTGGACATCACCAAGCTCCAACCTTCTCCACTCTGATGAAGCTTTAGCCCTACAAAACAACCTCCTGTTCTCCGTGGAAGAGCCAGTGGTTCCACCAGACCCGGGGATCACTGAGCTCCTCACAGCTCTCACCACTCTCTGGCTTGAATCCCAAAAAAGGACTGAAGTCAGTTTTGTGATCCCAAGGCCGGCTGGACAACACCCACCACGAGAGCAGAAGTGGAAACAGCCCTCAGCATGTATTTATCTCCCCATCCTCCAGGCAGCCTCGTCACGGAAAACCATGAAAATCAGCGAGTTCCTTGCAAGCCAATGCTCTCTCATTTCCACATCCCATCCTGTCACCATGACAATAAGAACTGATAAACACAGAGGCCCACGGCAGGCAAGAGAACTGTTACAGCAAACTTCTTCTTGAGCCTTCTTCTACTTCTTCTCTTACCAAACTTCTCCAACAAAGCGACGACTCCTGCCGTGAAGGCAAAGGAGAGCTTTCTGGTTTAAGGTGCATTTACAGAATGCAACTAATTTGAGGGTTGAAACTGCAGACCCAGCAGGCAACAAAAATTTAATTGCCAACATCAATTTTTGATCTTAATGGTCAAAAAAGGGTTCTCGTTACATTAATATTTATTTTTTCTACAGTTTGAGAGTAGCCTCCAGAACCATTTAAACCACTGAGTTCAAACTCTCACGAATCAAAGGTGAAAAGGTCTTTTCCAAAGCTCTCCCTGCCTGCTGATGGTTCACTTGTACAATTTCTACTTGGGAAAAAAGAACTTACACAAGCAGGGCCCCACCATAAAACCCAGGAATCAAGAGCTGACTCAAGCATTTCACAGCACTTGGAAAATAAAGAATGAACTCAGTGACCAATATCATACTGGGAGATCGCAGCACGACGAGAGCCAGAGCGCGGCGTACGCACACCCCCGGTGCCAGGAGGTACCAAACATGAACCAGGAATTCCAAACAGCTTCCCAAGTGGATTATGCTTCAAAATATAACTGCAGAGCAATCAGACTAATGGTACAGGTGGGTTGTCATCTGGTATTAACTGAAGCGCTCCAGTGCCATGGTAAGATTTAGATGAGATCTCAGAAAGAAATGTTTTCCTGTGAGGGTTTTCCTGATTGGTCCCTTCCAGTCCAAACCATTCCTTGATCCTATGACATGGACACGAGCAGGTCCTGAGGGATGGAGACAAAGCCCATTGGCACAGGTTGCCCAGAGAACTCATGGCTGCCCCATCCCTGGAGGTGTTCAAGGTCAGGTTGGATGGGTCCTTGAGCCCCTTGACCCAGTGGGAGGTGTCCCTGCCTATGGCAGGGGAGTGGGACTGGATGGGCTTTGAGGTCCCTTCCAACCCAACCCATTCCATGATTCTGTAACTATTCAAGAAGAGATGCAACCAAAAAAAAACTCAAAGCCACACAGAAAAACACCACAAATAAAACCCCAAAACCCCAACCAAACAGTATAAGGTTAAATCCCCCTAAAACATTAGTGGAATTGATTTTTTTTTTTTAACTTCCCTGCCACAAAAACCTTGTAATTACAAAACATTATCCCCAAGCCCAACCTGTCGAGCTGATCAATTCCAACCAAGCCGTTTTCCAGCATCACCAAAGACAAGAACCCCAGCTCTGCCAGCCAGCACCAGCACAAGTGGCAGCTGGGACAGGACAGAGATGAACCCTGACAGCACGAGGGGTAATTTCCTCCTGCAAGCATCGCTAAGAAATGGTAAAGTGATCTCCCAGATGCAGTGATGGCACTCCAGCAATGAAAATCCACTGGACTCACTCCATCACAGCTGAGGAGCCTGTGTTTAATAACGAAACCAGCCCTGCACAGCAGGATGAAGCCCCAGTTACACCACGAGCTCTTCTGATGAAGCTACAGGAGCAGTTTCAGTATTAGTAACTCTTTGCTTAAAGGTTTGCCACCCAGCTCAGGGGAAGCTTCAGTCTGGAATTCCACTGGGATTCATCACACCTAGGGGTTACAGAGCACAAATTTAGCTTTGACAGCTTGAGCTTGTTCAAAATCTATCAGACCAGCACCGAAGCAGGCAAATTCCAATGTGGAAAACAGAATGAACTGCTCAGCGATAATCGGGACCGATGGAGCTGTGGGAAGGGCTCAGCTCAAGGCAGAGAGGTGCAAACAACCCATCGCACGCTCGGTAACACGAGCACTTCCTCCTCTCGTGTTTCAGTCTTTGTTAGGGTATTTTAAACCGTCTCCATTAAAGAAAGACAGAGAGGAAACCACAGGAATGCAGGGGACAGGGGGAGCTGAACCTGCTGATCGTCTCTTGCCTTGCACCCAGCGAGGACAAAGACCTCCGAAATCTGATCCGGTTCCCTCCCCTGCTGGGGGATCAATCCTCCTGCTCCCACACCCATGGAGCAGAAGGAGAGCCTCCAGCCTCCTGCCGTGCTCCATCCACTGCCGATGGTCGGCACGGGCACCCGCAGAGCTGTGGCCACAGGGAATTCCTCGGGACACAATTAGCACAGAACTGCCCGAAGGAATGGGAACTTCCCCCTACGGAACTCTCAACAGGCAGTTTTGTGGCTCAAGCACCAAGTTAGCTTCAAGTTCCTCTTTAATGTTTTTTCTTGCCATGTTCTTGGCTAGTTTAGACTTAAGAGTATTTTGCTGTGAGGGATGAGAAGGGAAGGGCTGGAGTCAGAGCACCCATCGCTGCCACCCGCAGTGACTCACTCTGAGAAACAGGAAAACCAAGGGAGAGAATCATAGAATCATGGAATGGTTTGGAGGAACCTCAAAGCCCAGCCAGTTCCAACCTCCCTGCCATGGGCAGGGACACCTCCCACTGGATCAGGGGGCTCCAAGCCCCATCCAACCTGGCCTTGAACACCTCCAGGGATGGGGCAGCCACCACTGCTCTGGGCAACCTGGGCCAGGGCCTCCCCACCCTCACACCAAAACATTTCTCCCTAAGATCTCATCTCAACGTCCCCTCTTTCAGCTTCAAACCATTTCCCCTCATCCTGTCCCTGCACTCCCTGATCAAGAGGCCAGGAAAAAACTGAGCTGTAAACCAACACGGGTCAGGTTTGAGAGTTGCGGGAGCAGTGGCAAGAGGAAGGGACAGGATAAGGACCTGCAGCAGACAAAGTCAGGCAAGCACTGACTCACTGAGGAGTGCACAGTGGCTGTTTATAGCACCTGGGGCTGCCACCAGAACAGTCACGACGTCACCGAGGAGGCTCTGTACAGCACAACCTGGGCACATCCCCCTAAGGAGACAGATGGTGACAATAACCCCATTACACAGGAACACACTCAGGCCTGGAGCAAGCACAACCAGCAGGGAAAGCAAGTCCCCTCCTCTCCGCCTGCCACCCCAGCCAAACACCAGCAGGGCCATTCCTCTCTCCCCCCAAGAGGAATCAATACCAGCATAAAGCACCTTTGCACCAGCCAAGGACTGTGCCGTGCCCGGAACCGCACTGCCATCGCTGACGCTGCCGGGTGCTGTGTGGGTACTTGTGAGAGCCACAGCAGCCTCAGTCCTTGCACAGAAATGCGAGAGAGAACAACGTGAGAGGGGGGAAAGTTGCATCTGGAGGCTTGTTGCTGGCATCTGCCCCAATTCCCCAAATCCCCAGGGAATATTCTTAGGCAATGATGTAGCACAGTGGCTTTAGTAACACCGGGGACAAGAGAAAGGTTCGTTAACCTCTCCTGTCTTAAACCTGCCAGGGATACCCTTGTTTGAAGGTTGCACAATTAATTGCTTATGCCACCTGCAACAGTGACCTCACTTTTCACTCACTCAGCTCGTGGTGACTCCGGAACATTGTCTCTCCTGCCTTCCTGGACTCTGTTTCTTCCCCCACAGAGCTGCCAGGTCCTCGCTCCACTGCTCCGAGTTTCATGTTACCTCAGTACAATGGAGCGGCCGTGGAGCCGCCGGCCGTGCCCTGCGCTCACTGGCTGCTCCCACTCCAATTCCTCAAATTCAAGGCAGAACATCTGAATAACAAAATCTGCTCCAACAAGGACCCAGACAGACTCGAAGCAAAGCTTCCCTTTGGGGCAGAGACGAACCCTATCCCCACTCTCCCACCTTGGAGAATAGATATGGGAGCAGAAATGCCTCCCTGCACATCAGACATGTCACTGCCAGGGAACAGGCAGCACATTTCTGTGTGAATCCATAAACAGCCAGGCACTGACACTTCTGAAGGGGAAACATGCACACAGGGCAGAGCTCAAGTTTAGGCAATGAACACACGAGGTGGTTCTGGAGAGCACGGGCAGAGCCTGCATTGGCAGTGCGGGAGTCGGGAGTTGCTCCTCTTCCCATCCTGATACCGGTGGCATCAGAGCTGCTCCCCTTCCCACCCTGACACTGGTCGCATCAGAGCTGCTCCCCTTCCCATCCTGTCACTGGTGGCATCAGAGCTGCTCCCCTTCCCACCCTGACACCAGTTCAAAAAGTAAATGACCCATGGTGAGAGCAGGGCCAGTGCCAGCAGCCAGCAAAGATGGCAGTCATGGAGCCACAACCCAAGCACCAACGCAGCAGCCCTCAGCAGCACACCTGCAAGGCAGAAACTCTTCATTAAACTCCTTAATTGCAGGGGAAAAGAAGAGCACCAAGAACTTCACTGCCTAAGGTCAGAATCCAAGAAAAAGGGGTTCCCAGACTCTTCGCCTCTGCCCCTTCATCTCCAAGATGCCCAGCCATGAGAGACGTTGAAAGAAACACTCTCCACCAGAGCTGCGCCAGCCACTCAGCCACTCAGGGGGAAAGGGAACCCCAGGAGTGCAAAGCCAACTCCCCTACTGATGGGAAGCACACAAACACCATTCCAAACAGCCAGCCTTCTGGCTCAGCAGACACTTTTTCCATGAGAGACACCTCTATCAGCCTCTTTCACAGCCTCATAGTTACAGACCTCAATCCTGTAATCAAAAAAGACTGAAAAGTTCCAAGTCTTAGGCTGAAAAAGTGTTTTGGGTGAAGACAAAACTCCTAAGGAGGATCAGAAGGTGTTCCTGAGAGAGCCAGACTCGTGACTAGAAATCCCAGCACAGTATTCAGCAACTGTCAGCATTTTTACTGCAGACCCCCCATTTCAGGGTCTGTCACACAACCAGCAAGGAACGCTGTCAGCCAGGAAGATTTAATCAAACTTTAAACTTTAAACAAAAAAAACAAACATTAAAAATCCCTGCCTAGGTCTACTCCAGTGTTAAAACCCGGTGGTGAAATCAGGGCATTCAGCACGTGCCAGGGCTGATAGACACAGCCTGTTCTGTGATGGAACACGATTCCTGGTCCTGCTGGGTTTGTCCCAAAGCTGGGGAAGCCGGCAGAGGGAACACAGGGATTCAGGTGCCCCAGGACAAGGGCAGCTCTGCCTCACACCAGCACTGAGCGTGGAAATTCCAGGTGTGCTGATGCCAACATTGCCTGAACCCAGAGCTGAGGCACCACCGCATAATATTGACGGAATCATGGAATGGATCGGGACGGAAGGCACCTCAAAGCCCATCCAGTTCCACCCCCTGCCACGGGCAGGGACACCTCCCACTGGATCAGGGGGCTCCAAGCCCCATCCAACCTGGCCTTGAGCACCTCCAGGGATGGGGCAGTCCACGTGCGGGACCCCCGGCCCCCCCGGGACCCTGTGGGGCCCGGGCCCCTCCCCCCGGGTGGGCCCAGCGGAGGGAGCCGTCCCCCCGTCGAACAGGGGGAGCGGCCCGAGACATGGAGAGGGAACCAAGGGGGAGCCACAGCGAGGCTGAGGTTGCGGGCGCCGCTCACCTGGGTGCGGGGCGCTCAAGCTCCCGCCCGGCGGCCGCCGCCTCGCAGCGCTTCCGGGTTCCCCGCGGCCGCCATCTTGGGGGACACGGACTTCCGGCGGAAATGGGCGGGGCCAGGGAAGAGGGGCTGAGGGAAGGGAAGGGCTGGGGTGGCTCTGCCATGGGGACAGGGTGGGGGTGGGGGGTTGTGTGCCCTAGGGAGGAGAAGGCTCCAGGGAAAACTTAGAGCAGCCTCCCAAGACTGAAAGGGGCTCCAGGAAAGCTGGAGAGGGTCTCTTGATCAGGGATTGCAGGGATAGGATGAGGGGGAAGGGTTTTGAGCTGAAAGAGGGGAAATTGTGATGAGATCTTAGAAATGTTTTGCTGTGAGGGTGGGGAGGCCCTGGCCCAGGTTGCCCAGAGCAGTGGTGGCTGCCCCATCCCTGGAGGTGTTCAGGGCCAGGTTGGATGGGGCTTGGAGCCCCCTGATCCAGTGGGAGGTGTCCCTGCCTATGGAACTGGATGGGCTTTGGGGTCCTTTTCAACCCAAATTATTCCATCATTCTGTGATCAGCAGACAACGTGCCTGGACCCGAACTCCCAAACTAGTCAGGAGGGGAACACAGCCCTTTTCCCCTTGACCACAGCACACACGGCACAGTCAGAACACCCCCAAAGCGAACCAGGACCCCATCCCGTTGGCTGTGTTGTGAGGAAGGGCAGCGCTGCCTCCAGTGACCCGAGGGAAGGTTCCCTTCCTCCCTCTCAGACCCCAGCAGGGAACTTGTCACGTTTGGGCTTTTAATCCCTCCAAGGACCTCTGCTCTCTGAAGACTCCATTCATTTGCAACACATTAATTAATCAAAGCAATTGTGTCAGGCTCTGTGATACTGTTCTCCAGAGCTTAAGGGCAGGGAAGGCTCTGTTAAATCACATCCCTGTTGTGAATTGCCCTGCTCTGCCTCTTGCCCTGCTCAGGGCCGGGACACGCTGGTGAACGGCGTCCTGTAGGCCAGGCAGGGCTGTCCTTCTCCTCATCCTCGTTCTCATCCTTGTCCTTATCCTCATCCTCATCCCCTCCAGGCTTCCAGCCACCTTATCCAATGGCAGTGGCTGGAGTCACACTAACCATGCACTTTAAGGGTCTAAAATCCCCCAGAGCTGTTTATTTTGTAGAATACAAGTACGAATAAGAAGATGCTGGAGGAACACACACCGATCTATTTAGCAATGAATCCATCTCCCTCCGTGGCCACCAACGCCTCTGCAGCCGGTGCCACAACCACTTATTTCGCCACCTCCACCCTCAGCCCCGCGTGGTTCCCGTTTCAGACACGAACCCACTGACCCCACTGCACCAGCCTACACTCCCTGGGGATATTCCTGAGGGAGCCCCGCAAAGGCAGTGGCACTGAGGTGTGGGCTCTGCCCTGGAGCATTCCCACCACCGAGGGCAGATTGGTGAATTCCCACGTGGGACCCCATGGAGCCACATGTGCAGGGCCACACTTGACCCCCACGGAGCCACGCCAGTGAGGCAGCAACTGGTCATGGTTTGGCTGCTTTGAAGCTGGGGAGCACCAGGATGCTCCTGGTGTGCTGCAGGCTCCGTGTTCCGTGGTACCCTCCATGTGGGGCAGCACCCCAGGGTGTCCCTGCCTGTCCTGTACCCCTGCTTGGCAGAGAGGAGACCCTCCAGGAGTGGGTGACGCAGCAGTGATGCTGGTTTGGGGTGGTGGGACTGGGGCTGCCCTGTGCATGTGGTGGTGGGACGTGAGGAAGAGAAACACCACAAGCTGGGGACACAGTTGAGCTGCGGTGGTGCCTCGACCCTTGCAGGGAAGGGATATTGGGCATTAGGAGAAGGTTCTTCCCCCAGAGGATGGTGGAACACTGGAACAGCTCCCCAGGGAATCAGTCACAGCCTGACAATATTCCAGAAGCATTTGGCCAAGGCCCTCAGACACACAATGTGAACATTGGGGTTGTCCTGTGCAGGGACAGGAGTTGGACTGGATGATCCTTGTGGGTCCCTCCCAACTCAGGACATTCTGTGCGTGGATGTGCTGGGAAATGGTCTGGCTTCCCAAGAAAAAGCCCTTCCTGGGCAGCTGGGTCCCTGAGGGGCATTCAGTCCTAGGGAAATGGGGTCAGAGATGGGAATTTTGGGGCTCTTATAATGCAGGCTTTGCTCTGTGCGGGCTGCAGAGTGGCTCCCAGCTGCCGTGGCTGTGTTGGGGTGAGCTCGGCCACTCGTGCAGCTCGTTCCTGTTTTTTCCCACAGCCTGGAAATCCCCTGACTTTCCGGCAGGGTGAGGAGAGAGGAGCCCTGCACCCAGCTGGCCCCACAGCTTCGGGAAGACACAGCCACGGGGCCAGATCAGCAGCCCCCAGGGAACTGAGCTGTGCCAGTGCTAAGGGTGCCATCTGCACCAGCAGTGAGGTTGGAGCATGCAGGGAAGCAGGAACAGGACCTGATAGGGATCATCACAAGGTGGAAGCATCCTCAAAACCACTTCACATTTAGGCAGACTCTTTCTTGCTCTCCAGGTTGGGAAGCAGCACTGTGCTTGAGGCTTTGCTGGGTCTGCTGGAGGGGTCAGAGGTGGCTGCACCCATCAAATGCCCATGTGCAACGAGCTCTGTTGTCTCAAACTGCATCCCCACAGCTCCAAAAGGAGGTGAAGATGCTGGTGCCGATGCTTGAGGAAGCTGCAGCCACAAGCCCACGATAGGAATGGTGCTTGGGCTCTGAGAGGCCCTGGAGACACCCTAAAAGTCTAAAAGTGGGTGCCTTGCAGTGAGACCCTGGCTTGCTCCATTCCAGCTGCCCATTCCTGGAGGGAATTTCACCACTGAGGGAGGCTGTTTCCAAGCTACCCCAGGTGGGCAGGGAGCAGAGGGCAGCTGATGCAACGTGGATACGAAGCCAAAGTGATGGGAGCTGCCCCCCAGCCTGGGTTTCTCTGCCATGGATGGTTTCCAATCGATCCTGCCCTCCTGCTGCTGGGAACCCGGGCCCCTTGGGAAGGGGAAGCCCAGCGCTTACCAGAATTTGGGCGATCGCTTTCCAGCACACCGGAGCCGGTGCCAAGATCGAAGTAAATCACTCGTGGCAGGGAGCTGTCCTGAGCAAAGCCAGAGAGGGACCAGAGGGAAACGTGGTGCTGGCAGAGCCTGAGGGGCTCGGCTGGGCTGGCTGTGCCTGTGTTCCCCCTCTTCTGTGCCCATGCACCCCCTCTTCTGCGCCCTTGGAGCCTCCTGATATTACCAAGCTGGACATCCCAGACAAACCAGTAACAGAGCTGGTTAGAGGCCTGAAGCATCACTGTACTTTGAGCCAAATACCAAGGGATGCAGCACCCTTGGGGATTTGGTGTGGAGGGATGTGCCACGGTCCTGTTGCAGCTCCCAAAACAGGCTCAGGGCTCTCCTGCCTCTGCTTTTTGATCCCATGCGGTGCCAGGAGCTCCCACTAAAAGGCAGAATTTGTGGATTTGTCCTGTCCTGCCTCAAAATAATAGTTCAGGTCTCAGAGCTGGTGCTCCAGGTGGGATTCCCAGCGAAGCTTGGCTCAATCCCTTTGCTAAAGGGTTTTTAACCTCCAGCGCAGCAGGGCCTGGGTGGAAGCTGTGGCTCTGATGTCCTGACTTTCTGTGTGGCTGGAAGCAGTGGCACAGCCGGTACTGCCCAGAACCAGTGTGCCAGCACCTCTGAGCAGCTGCTTCCCAGTGGGAGTGGGCACGGCTTTACTGGAGCCCCTTTCAGTACTGGGAGGCTGCTCTGAGATCTCCTGGGAGCCTTCTCTTCTCCAGGCTGGACAAGGTTCTCCTGTGAGAGTGGGGAGGGGCTCTTGATCAGGGGGTGCAGGGATAGGACAAGGAGGAACAGTTTGCAGCTGAAATGGGGGAGATTTACACTGGATAGAAGGAAGAAATTCTTTACACTGAGGGTGGGGAGGCCCTGGCCCAGGTTGCCCAGAGCAGTGGTGGCTGCCCCATCCCTGGAGGTGTTCAAGGTCAGGTTGGATGGAGCTTGGAGCCCCCTGATCCAGTGGGAGGTGTCCCTGCCCATGGCAGGGGGTTGGAACTGGATGGGTTTGAGGTCCCTTCCAGCCCGTGACTCTGACAGTGGCGTTTGGGCAGCACAAGCCCTGCTCCCGCTCTCCATGACACCCCCTTGCCCTTCGCCCTCTGCCCGCCCCCTGTCAGTGACGGACATGGCCCTCAGCCAATCACAGGGCCCTTCTGCCCGCCAGAGGAGGGGTGCGGGCTGGCAGGGCAACGAACCAATGGGAAAAGAGAACCGAACCGAGGGCTCCGCCTCCACAATGATGGACATCTCCCGCTCCAACCAATCACAGCGTTCCGCCGCCTGCTAGAGGGAGGAGGTGGGACTGGTCACGCAGACAGCCAATCGAAAGAGAGAGCCGCACTGATGGCTCCGCCTCACCAGTGATAGACAGCTATTTCAACCAGTCACAGTGCCCCGCCACCAGGTAGAGCGACAAGGCGGGCTGCATGTGCAGCGAACCAATCGGAAGAAAGATGGCTCCGCCTACTGGTATGACAGACAGCTCCCTCTTCCAATCACAGCGCCCGACCTGCCCGCCAGCGAGCCAACCGGAAGAGAAAGGTACACCGCCGTCTCCCTCCCCCTGTCGTGCCGCCGCTGCAGCCAATCAGCGCTCGAGCCTGGAGGGGCGTGTCCGGCGCCTGGGCCAATGGGAGGACGAGGAGGTGCGAGTCGCGGGGAGGGGAGGGGGGAGCGCGGCGGGGGCGGGAGGTAAACAAAATGGCGGCGGCGTGCGCGCTGCGGTGGGGGTAACGGGGCGGCGCGGGGAGCGGGCCCGGGGCTACGGGGGGAGGGGGGCGGGGAAACTGCGGCTACCGGGGCTCCCCCCGGGGGCACCGCGGCTCCCGCAGCCGCACCGGTTGTCCTGAGTCCGGCGGTTGGGGAGAGGGGGGGACACGAGGCCGCCTGTCCCCCTCCCCCGAGCTGACAGCGGGGGCCGCGCTGAGGCGGCGGTGGGGGCTGCCTGAGGCGGGGAGGGGCGAGCCCGGCACGGGGGGGCTCCCCCTGCACCGGGGAGCTCGGCTGTGGCTGGGGGGAACCGGAGCTCAACCCCCCACTCACCCCCCGGTCCCTTCCCGGGGGCCCCGCCGGTTTGGTTCCGTTTGAAGTGTTTGATCCCCTTCCCAACGGGCTGCACCGCTCGTGTGGTGTCCTTAAAGTGGCTTAGCCCCTTTATCTCTCCTCAGGGCCGGTTGATTCCCTCCTCACCCTTTCCTGCTCTCCTCAGGACCTCTTATTTCCCTCTTCGCTCCTTCCCACCCTCCCCAGGGCCCTTAATTTCTCTCTTGTCCCCTTCCTGTTCAACCCAGGGCCCTTAATTTCCTTCCTCACCCCATCCCTCTGTCACCAGGGGTGGTTGTTTCCCTCCTCACCCCTTCCCACCCAATCCAGGGCCCCTTATTTCCTTTGTCACCCCTTCCCACTCAATTCAGGGCCCTTTATTTCCCTCCTTACCCCATCTCGCTCAACCCAGGGCTGGTCATTTCCTTCCTCACCCCTCCCACTCAACCCAGGACCACTTTTTTCCCCTCCCTTTTCCCTCTCTCCCCAGGGCTCATTATTTCCCTCCTTACCCAATCCTGCTCAACCCAAACCCACTTGTTTTCCTTCTCACTTCATCCCACTCTCCCCAGGGTTGGTTGTTTTCCCGTTGCCTGACACCTCTGGAGCTCAGGCAAAGCCGACGTCTCCTCTCACCCTCCCCTTGTGGGGAAGGGAATGGGGTGTTCGGGGCGCTGGGCAGGGAGAACCCCTTCCTCTCGGCTGTCCCTGCTGTGAGGGCCGTGGGCGACGCTCGGGTGGGCTCTGTGGTGACACATCATGTGCCAGGCGGAACCCGAGCGGTCGAAGGATGCGCCTGGGAGAGCTGCGTAGGCACCGAAGGCCTCAAACTTTTGTAGGCGTCAAAAGCGAAGACGTTAGGATTGGTTCTGAAATCTTCAAAGAAACTTGGTTCCAGCTTCCAAACGGCTGAATAAAAACAAACCAAACCCACTCCCCACCCCGTGTGTGCTCACGGCTGAGGACAGCGGGGCAGAAACGCTTCCCCCTGCCTTCCAGTTCGGAATTCATGACGATGATCCAGTAAGGAATGGAAAGTCACGAGAGAGACGCGGCCGTTGTCTGTTTTCACGCGGTGGCCTGAGGTCCCCGAGGATGACCTAGCACTTAAGGATCAAACTGGGCCGAGCAAGAGGCCAAGTTGACACGAAAGAACCCTGACGGTGGGACCAGGTTGGAAGCAAAAAGTGAGTCCCGAACCGAGTGCATCCGCTCAGAGTTCTCTATTCCTTTCAAAAGACGTTGTGTTGCTGGAGCCAGGCCTGGATCTTCTTTGAGCTGAAAGCAGCTCATAGGATTTATTTTTTTGGTTTGTTTTGATTTAATTTTTTTTTTTCTGTATTTTAATTCATGTTTGTACAATCTTCTGGATATTTTTTTTCAAGAAGGAGTAAAAGGGAGTGTTGGAAATTAACAAACAGGATTAAAACCCTGAGCGCTTAAGGAAGACAGGTTAAGGAACTTTAATCCAGGATGGATATGCAGGAGCCGCAGCAGCTGGGTATGTTTGCAGAGAGTGAGCTGATGTCCGTGGGGATGGACACCTTCATCCATCGTATCGACTCCACGGAGGTCATCTACCAGCCCCGGCGGAAGAGGGCCAAGCTCATTGGCAAATACCTAATGGGAGACCTACTTGGAGAAGGCTCTTACGGCAAAGTCAAGGAGATGTTGGACTCGGAAACCCTCTGTAGGAGAGCTGTGAAAATCCTGAAGAAGAAGAAGCTACGCAGAATTCCCAATGGGGAGGCAAATGTGAAAAAGTGAGTAAATACTTCTGGGAGCTGGGAACCGATGGGGCTTAAATGTTGTTGTTGTTTTCCAGCTGGAGTTTTGTGTCGTTTTAACAACCGTAGGCATTCAGGAATCTCTTCACTGTTGAGGTTGGGAGCAGGTTCTGCAGGGCTGAGGAGGCAGATTTGACATCAGAACAGAATCCCCCTAACATGTGCTGCTCTCTTAATGCTCTTTTAAGACTGAAAGTCTTTCCTAAAGAAATTCCTTCTGAATATGTCACCTGGAGAGGTCACCTGTGGTGCTGCCAGCCTGGCATCTTGCTTTGGGTGGCTGTGAGCTGTGTTACCGTGTGCTTATCTGAGGTCTGGAGCTCTTTGGGTGGTGGTTATGGCCCTTCAGGGTGGTGGTTATGGCTCCCACCTGTGTTGTAGGTGCCTGGAACACGATCCAGTGGGCACAGGAAGTGTTGGGGTTTATTCCTGGTTTCCCTTCCGGCTCAGGCGTCTGGAAGGCAATTCAGGGCTAAAAAACAGGGATAGGGGTTGATGACCTCTTTTATTCTGTTGCCATGGAAGCTTTCAATGCACCCTGATTGGTCAGGGCACAGGTAATTAATTACAATTAGCCATGGAAGAGCCCGATGTTGGGCTGAGTGCAGGAAACTTCCCCCTCTGTGCTGTTTGTGTTCCGCAGCGACCTGCTGGCTCTGCCAGAGCTGTTTATCTGCTGCAGAGCCAGGACAAGCTGTTTGCCAGGGTTTATCTCGCAGTGGGAGGGAGAAGTTGGGAGATGTTTAGGAGGCTCTGGCGTTGCGTTTGTCACCGCGGCGTGCTGAGTGTGGAACCCTGACCCAGCAGAGTCTTGTTTCTGTTTCTCAGCTGGGTTTGGGTTTCTGAGCTCAGCTGTGAGATGGTTCACATCCTGTCCTGGGACTCTGGTCAGGGAGCTGGTTCAGTTTGTCTTCTAACTGGGGTGACAAATCCAAACACCAGGACCTCCCTTTCTCCCCTTTGCTGGCTCGCGGTCGGAATCAGCACAGACTGTTGGTTAATGTGTAATAAACCATTTCTTGTTTTCCTGGTGCCTCTTTCTGCCCTCACCTCCTCCTTGAGTCATGTTAAGAACTTCTGATGAAGAAAAGGGAGGGTTTTTTTCCTGCTTGGTGAAAACTTTCATTTAAATTCCCCCCCATAATGACAAACAACAGCTGAATTTCCTGGTACCAGAACAGTAGCGATGGCCCCGTGCCCTGACCTGAACCCTGTGGCAGAGTTCTTCACGCACAGATCCTGGCTGTGAACGTCTCATTTGGTGCTGTTAAGGTCAGTTATTAAAGCAGACAGGCCAGGCACAGCTCAGCTTTGCTGTGGGTGTTTTCCTGGCTCAGGAGCACCAAGGCAGATTTTGGATGTTGTCTCCTGACGAGGGTTTACTGTAGTTCAACTTCCTATTTTTGTCACCTTGTCCTTTTCGCTTTGTCCACCTCTTCGTTTGCTTCCTCTGCTGCTTCAAGGGGAATTTTAAGGTGAGATGTTATGTTTTTATAATGTACTGGTACCATGGAACTCTGCTTTTACTGAATTATAGAATCCTGGAATGGTTTGGCTTGGAAGGGACCTCAAAGACCACCCAGTTCCACCCCTTGCCATAGGCAGGGACACCTCCCACTGGATCAGGGGGCTCCAAGCCCCATCCAACCTGGCCTTCAACACCTCCAGGGATGGGGCAGCCACCACTGCTCTGGGCAACCTGGGCCAGGGCCTCCCCACCCTCACAGCAAAACATTTCTCCCCAAGATCTCATCTCAATTTCCCCTCTTTCAACATAAAACCATTCCCTCTTGTTCTAATCCTGCACTCCCTGATCAAGAGCCCCTCCCCAGCTTTCCTGGAGCCCCTTTCAGTCCTGGGAGGCTGCTCCAAGGTCTCCACAGAGCTTTCTCTTCTCCAGGCTGAACAACTCCAACTCTCTCAGCCTGTCCTTGTGCAGGAGGTGCTCCAGCCCTTGGTTCATCTCTGTGGCCTCCTCTGGACTCCCTCCAACAGATCCCTGTTCTTATAGAACAGCAGAAAAACAGGTTGTGGACTGAATTGTGCTGTGAGGTTGTACTTTCCTGAAACCTAATAAGTGCTGTGATGAATAAATAGGCGATTCCTTAGTTAGTGAGGCTGCTTCCCTTGCATCCTTATCTGCACACGGCTTTCAGCAGCTCCGTGCGTGAGAGATGGTTGTGATTAGTTGTGTAATCGTGATGAACATCCCAACTTCAGCTTTGAGATTAAAAACCTCCTCCTCTGCCACCAGGACTGACCCTGCTGGCTGCTCCCTCTCCCAGGAGGCTCTTCCAAAGCATTTGCATTCATGGTAAATGAAATGGTCAGGAGCGAGAGACTTCTGAATCCCTTGTGGATTGTCTTGCCTGCTGTAGGATCCCATCTTAATGTGGTCTCTGGGGGTTGATATCTTCATACAGAGCAGCAGATATGTTTCAAGTGCCCTGGCAGAGGAGCTGAGCAGTTGGGGCACATGTTCAGATTTGATTTAAAAGCCTGAAGGCTGTTTTAAGTTTCTTTTAACTGACCATTAACTGTCTCAGTCTCAAAATACCTTGTTGTAGAGTTTTAACCGCAAAGACAGGGCCTGTTCCTGCTAAAGTGATCTCCAGTGTTTCTGACTGTAGAGGAGAAACGTGTGGCTTGGTTTGTCTGGCAGAGATGCAGTGGAATTATTGTGATGGGCTTGTGCCTTGGCCGGACTCACAGGCTGTTTTGGTGTTGCTGCTGCTGTGGTGGAGGCAAAAATTGCATTGATAATGCATCAGTGAAGAAATTCCTTAGAAAACAGTTCCTAGATTGCTGGCCCTGGGGTAATTACTGAGCAGATAATGCACAGGGAGTCATGAGGGGAAGGGAGAGTGTAGGAAGGATGAGCTGCAGAGGACGGCCCAGGTCTGGGGGTGTGGGGCTGGTGTTGCAGCTCGGGCTGTTGATGCTGGGTTTGTGTTGCTCCTTGCTAACGCTTGAGGCTGCAACCTTATCCCACGTGTGCTGCCCAAGTCCTGTCTTCTGGGGCAATAAAAATTCTGGGAATGGTGACTGAAATGTGTTTGAGCCTTACGAAATGGAATGGTTCTTCTCTACCCTGAAATAGTCCCGTTGTGCCCCTGGAAAATGAGGCCTCCAGGGATCTGTGGATCCTGGTGAGCGTGTTGAGGGTTTAAACTCATAAGATGTGCACTACCCTAAATCTGTTAAGGGAATGGTTTGGGTTGGAAGGGACCTTAAAGCCCATCCAGTTCCAATCCCCTACCATGAGCAGGGACATCTTCCACTGGATCAGAGGGCTCAAAGATCCATCCAATCTGGCCTTGGACACCTCCAGGGATGGGGCAACCACCACTTCTCTGGGCAACCTGGACCAGGGCCTCACCAACCTCACAGGAGAAAATCTTCACAGTAAAACAGTTTCTGTTTCTCTTCAGTTGCTGCAGAGGAAGGTTGGGGCTGCTCCACCACCCAGGCAGTCCCTTAACTGCTTCCAGTTAAAACAAAAAATGAGTTTAACGTGATTGCCAGAAAGGTGAAAGAAAATTTGGAAGATTCCTTGTCTCTCACAGCACAAGTTTAATGAATCCATGTGCTAATAGCCTGATGCTTTAATTAAGTGTGTGGGACTTTCTGTGTGTATCCCAAGTGTCTTTTGCTGTACTTACCATGCTCGGTGATTACTTAGGTTTCAATATGTGCTCATTAGAATTCCTCAGAGGTTGGAGATGCTGTAGGCCTGTCCTTTGGCAGCGTGCTCCTTGGGTCTGAAAGTGAAGAGTCTTGCACCCCAAAACAGGGACAATTCTGCTGGAGGAAGGGCTCTCTGCAAGCTGCAGAGGGACTGGCTCTGGGTTTCCTGCCCCTGCTTGCTGAGGAGCTCTGCAACACGGAACCATGGGGCTCCATTCCTTTCTTCATGAAGTTTGGGTTCAGCAGTGAAATGCTGGAAACAGTGATCTGTAGGAGAACACAGATGGCTGTGCTGTGGAGGATACAGGGCTCATCGTGTCTGACAGCCCTTCTGGGATTGTGATGAGGATGGAGACCTGGAAGTGGTACAGAGAGGAGGCAACACCACTGTCTTCCCCTCCCTTCGGAGCCCCTGCAGCGTTGGGTCAGGACCCTCCTGGTGCTGTTGGGGACCTGACTGCGATGGTCGGGGGTTTAGAGCTGCTCCAGGGGCCTCTTGGTGTCCATGAAGAAAAGTGTGATGACCACAGTTGGAGTTCCTATGTCTTAGTGTGTTGTGGCCGTGGGGAGGTGGTATTGATGCTACAGTGCTCGCAGCGTTCTTTGGGATAAGATCTGGGGAAGAACCGTTTGAATACTAAAGCCTGAAGGATACAGATCAGCACAGGATTCCACACAGGATGCTGTCAGCCCCTTCCCACATCACCAGGCGGTCAGATGTGTGAAACTCAGTTTGGGAAAGGAAATAGCAAAGTGCTCTGCTCAGCCTCTTACCTGAAACATCACTCACGCTCGCGAGAGCAACAAGGTGCAGCTCCTCTGGTGGATGCGATGACAAGTCACATCCTTGCAAGCAGAGGGCTTGTTTTTAGGTTAAATAAACAGGAAAAAAAAGTAGTTCACGAGCTAGACCTTAAGTTAATCTGCTTTGTGTGTATTGGGGGTACTGACTTGTAATTATAAATGTGCTTTGGCTGTGCAGGATTACAAAATCAATCTGAATAAATACGTAACGTAGTTGTTCAGTTGCGTAAAGACCAAGTGAGTTGTTTTGGGCAGTGAGGACAGTGTTAGTGAATTTCTGGTGTGCACCAGAGCTGGTGTATGAGCTGTTCTCCAAACCCTTTGATATGGCACCAGTTCTTGGGTGGGGAGGCCCTGGCACAGGTTGCCCAGAGCAGTGGTGGCTGCCCCATCCCTGGAGGTGTTCAAAACCAGTTTGGATGGGGCTTTGAGCCCCCTGATCCAGTGGGAGATGTCCCTTCCTGTGCCAGGGGGGTGAAACTGGATGGCCTTTGAGGTCCCTTCCAACCCAAACCATTCCATGGTTCTCTTTTTCCTCTGGGGTGGTTGTACTTTGAAACAGGCCCTAAATTCTGACAGTGTCTCTCATCACACACTTGAGAGCTTTCTAGTCTGGAAATCCAGGAACAGAATTCCATAGTAGAGACCATTCTGGCTGCCTGATAGTGGTGCTGAGTAGGGTGGACACAGGAGCAATGACCCTGCTGCAGAGGACACAGCTGAGCTCCCTCACTGGGGTTCCCCCTTTCTGCTGTGCTGGGGTTGGAGCTGATCTCCAAAGCAAAAATTGTAATTGAAATTTAGTGTTAAATTTCCAAGGCAGCAAGGAGACAGGAGGGGAGGTGAGAGCAGCTCAGAAGATATCCTGAAAATCCAACTGGGTTCACTAGGCTGGGGTGGGAATAGCAGGAAGCCCCTGGGCCTCGGTGGAGACGAGAGGCAGCAAACCGTAGGCATGTGATCCCACTTTCCCACCTCTGTTGCAGCCGTGCAGGCAAATTGTGAAGGAAGCAGTGACTGGGGTGGCTTTTTCTGCTGTGACTTTTGGTAACAATGAGTTTAAGCACTTTCTGCTGAGCTGAGCCCTGGCGTTCACTGGCTCAGTGGAGTCTGAAAACCAAAATGCGGTCGGAGGTGACGGAGCTCTGGCTGTCTTCGTTCCTTGGTCGTTCCAGAATGCAAGAGTAGCTAAAAATAGGAGTAATCTTTCCTCTGGGAAACGGGCTGCTTGGCCTCTGCCCCCGAGGTGGGTGCGCTTCACTGGCATTTTGGAGTCCTCCAGGAAGAAAAGGAATCATTACAGCAATATGCAATATTTATTAGTCCGTTAGCGGCGGAAGGGATTAGCGTTTGTGCTTTCAAGCCGTATTACAGGGAATGAGCTGTTGGGATCAGCATTTTAAATGGGTTCCTAATATTGGAAGCTTGTTTTTCCTTTGCAGCAAAGCAGCCTTGTTTAAACCAGTCTGTTTGGTCCCTCTCTCATGTGGTCCGAGCACTCAGCCCTTCGTTACACAGAGGCTTCTTAGGCCGGAGCTAACGCTGGCTGCAGTTTCCGTGCTAATTTAATCCACTTCAGCCTTTTGGTCATTACTATAATTAGAGAGGCTGCATTGCTTTGGAAACCTGTCTGCCAGTTAAACTAAATGCTCTTCCAAGCTCCTCTTCCTTATGCCAGACTTCTGTTTAGCTGTTGGAATTCTAAAGCCATATAAGATAAAGGAAGAGTGCCTGACCTAAAACTTCTGTAGTGAAATAATAATTAATCCTGCTACTCGGGGATCCTTAAATGATCTTTAAAACTCTGCTTGCATTCCTGCATCTCAGAAGCCTTCGTGGTTTGTTAATCAGATGTGATGCATCAGTGAGGCTGCAGCCCATCGTTAGAGCCTGGCTAATTGGGCTGCGGCGATGGGCAGAGGCTCCTGACTGTGCTCAGGATTCCTTGTAACGCTGCTTTCCGGAGTCCTGGCTGTTGGAACATAACCATAGCTTAGACTGAGTTACCAAGCAGCAAGAGAAGGAAGCTGGAGAGCAGAGTTTGTGCACAGTTCAGCCCAGGATAGAGCAGCAGAGGAACAAAGCCTTGAGCAACATCTGAGCTCCCAACCTGGCAGAACCACCCTGTCCTGACCGTCCTGATTCTCCTGTTTCTCTTCCTCACAACCAGCACCCAGTGGGGTTTTTGCAGGCTGGGTTTAATGCAAAAGATACTAAAATGTGGTTTGTACAGAATCCCAGGAGACAGAGATGGAAAGAGCTGATGTGAGGTGAAATCTGAGGGTTTTCACAGCCCAGGGAAGACATCTCCTCCCTTAATTGTTAATTCCCCATGAGCAGAGGATTCAATTCATATCTCTGAGCCATTCAGTCGAGTTAAGTCAGGACTAAAGTTGGGAAGGAATGGAGTTATTAGCTGAAACTCCTGGTTTTGATTCATTCTTACAATCTTATGTTGGCTGCTTTGTTTCTGACTTCTGGAAGTCACAACTCCAGTAAAGGATGCTGCAAAACTGCCTCCATAGTTGGCTACTGCATGTGACTGTTGGGATGCTTCATCTGAATTACAGGTTGTGTAATAAAAAAGTCCATTTCCTTCCATTTGTTCCTGTCTTCAGGAGAATGGCCAATTTCTGATGGTTTATGTTTGTGTTTAAATGACTTTTCTCCATTCTCAATACAACAGCTGTCAGAAGAAATTGCTTTCTAGGTGTAGAAACTCCTTATTTTGGGTTTTTTTTTTTGGTAAGTAATAAATACTCCAGTTGCTTCCTAGCTGGAATGCAGGCTTTGTGCCACAGTGGGCTGGGAGGTGATACTGCTCAGCCACACTTGGCAGCAGGAGCTCAACTCCACACACGATGCTGCCCTGTGGCATTGTCCCTGGTCACGATGCTGGTTAAAAACACATTGTGGTGTAGGAAGACTGGGAGCTGAAGCAGATTTATTTCTGCTCTTGTAACTACAGATGCCATGCAGCTCTGAAGAAGCATAAAGTGCAAATGCTTTGCCTTGGAAGTGACTTTTCTAGATATGATGGTAGACACCAACGTGATGCATCTGGAGGGGCTTAATTGAAGTGAGCAAAACCTCCAACTGTTTGGTGGTGTTTGAATCCCCCGTTTTCATTGAAGGGAAGCTCATATGGAGGAAAAATAAGGCTGTGATTAAGACAGTGCCTCTCCTGAAAGCGGGTGGGTGGTGGGCTCCTCGGGGAATTACAGGATCATGAAATGATTTGGGTTGGAAGGGACCTCAAAGCTCATCCAGTCACTGCCATGGGCAGGGACACATCCCAGTGGGTCAGGGGGCTCCAAACCCCATCCAACCTGGCCTTGAACACCTCAAGGGATGGGGCAGCCACCACTGCTCTGGGCAACCTGGGCCAGGGCCTCCTCACCCTCACACCAAAACATTTCTTCCTCAATCTCATCTCATTCTCCCCTCTTTCAGCTCAAAACCATTCTCCTCATCCTGTCCCTCCACTCCTGATCAAGAGCCCCTCCCCAGCATTCCTGCAGCCCCTTTCAGTCCCGGGGGGGGCTGCTCTAAGGTGTCCCCAGAGCCTTCTCCAGACAGAACAGTCCCAACTCTCTCAGCCTGTCCTTGTACAGGAGGTGCTCCAGCTCTTGGATCACCTCCGTGGCCTCCCCTGGACTCACTCTAACAGATCCATGTCCTTCCTCTCCTGAGCGCTCCGGTTACTGTAGTTCTGCTGTTGTTTACCAATGGCTTCAAATTCCTGCCTGAAGAAGAAGGGGCTGGCTGTGTGGTGGTAACTGAAAGGGCACTTGTTTATAGCCCAGTCAGTGACCAGTAAGTGTGTTCATGGTCTGACCTTGGACTGGCAGATTCAAGAACACACAGGACCTTCTGTCAGACACCATGCAGAGGAGGTCTTGGGTGAAGCAACTGGGACTCATTGGTTTTGAACTGTCTCTAAAACCCATGTGATTTAAAACACATTCATTTCATTCCATAGCAAGGAAACAGGATGTTTAAACATAACTTTTTTCCTTTTCTCTTCTTGCAGGGAAATTCAGCTTCTGCGACGATTACGGCACAAAAACGTGATCCAGTTGGTAGATGTATTATACAACGAGGAGAAACAGAAAATATATCCTTTTTTTTCATACAGTTGTTGATAAAGGTTTGAATTCCTGTTCTTTTCTGCTGTAGCATTGAATCTTTACAGTTCTGCTTTTGTTAAGGCCTTTTGGAGCGTTTCTTAAACTTATAAGTGCTTTCACTGGTACAAAACATCCTGCAGGTCTGGAATATTTGCCACACAAGTGCATTTTCTTTAGTTTCCCAGTTAGGAAATGCAATATTGACCCCAGGTTACAGGTGCAGGGGAGAATGGACCCTCAGATACTGTGTTTTAGTGTTTTTATTGTGTGACCTTCAGAGAATGGAGAAAGAACCGCGGTTCTGTTGTCCTGGCTGTGGTATGTGTTGGTACTCTTTTTCCCAGAAGATGGGCCTTTTATTGTCTGTGCTATGTGAAATCAATTTATGTAATGCTTTTTCCTTTAAGTCTTTGGCAGTGGGTTAGGTCTTTTATTTATTTCCCTCAAAAGAAGGGAAACAGTCCCCTTGTTCTCTGGCGTGCAGGTGCCTGCAGTGCTCCCTCCCCTTCCTTTTAGAGGGGCTGCAGGGCTGCCTGTTCTGTGGGCAGGTGGTGTGCTTTGCTGCTGGTCATCCAAAACAAGGTAAGATGGGTTCCTGAGCCTCTTCTATTCCATTGTTCTTATCAAAGTCCCTGTGATGTTGTTTTAAGTGGCTTAAAGCTTGCAGCAGTCAGGAGAGAGGGAAAGTGTGGGTGCTGCGAGATCCACGGCTCGGTTTTGGAGACTTAAACTGTTCAGCTATTGAATCAGATGTGTGATCTCAGTACATCTTTCAGACTTCAACACGTTTTGTAATAATAATAATAATAATAATCATTATTACCCAGGTTGTGGCTGCCCCCTCCCTGGAGGTGTTCAAAGCCAGGTTGGATGGGGTCCTGAGCAGCCTGGTGTCCCTGACCGTGGCAGGGGAGTGGAACTGGATGATCTTTAAGGTCCCTTCCAACCCAAACCATTCTAATGATTCTGTTCCAGTGCTCTGTGTCCCCCAGGCACTCGGGGACACTGACAATGTGGTTATGTGCCATAACTTGCATGTGCAAGGTGCTGGATGGTCAGAGTCTGCCACACGTGGTGTACACGTTGACTTGAGCCTTGTTTCTAACCTCACTGGGCTGATCTGTTGTCACACTCATTATAAACTGTGGCTTTTATTTTTGACAGTGTTTTCTAAATACTGTCTTCCAATTACAGTACTTCATAAAGTGGGTAATTGTGTGCTTTAATTAGATCGACTGCTCTGCCACCAAATCATTAGTGTAAAAAGAGCACAACTTTTACTTGGGTTTTGTAGCCTCAGCAGCCGGAAGGGTCTGTAATTCAATCACTGGCTATAGAAAGATATCAGTTAATTAATAAGAAGCTGAGCTACTGAAGGAGAAGCTCGGGGAAAAAGAGCCCGAGAGAGACCTCATGTGTTGGTAGCAGGTGATGACAGCCCGAAATGGTCCATCCAGAATGTGACCTCTCCCTGCTGAAAGAGGGGAGATCGAGATGAGATCTTAGGAAGGAACGTTCTCCTAATGGAGAGGCCCTGGCCCAGGTTGTCCAGAGCAGTGGTGGCTGCCCCATCCCTGGAGGTGTTCAAGGCCAGCTTGGATGGGGCTTGGAGCCCCCTGATCCAGTGGGAGGTGTCCCTGCCCATGGCAGGGGGTGGGACCGGATGGGCTTTGAGGTCCCTTCCAACCCAAACTATTCCATGATTCTGTGATTCTTGCCCAAGTTCTCAGTTGCTGATGGAAGTGAACAGCAGACTCCAGCTGCGTTGATACTGGGGAAGGCAGCGTGTTAACAACCCTCCTGCCTCACCAAAGCCTTCAGTTATTTTCTTTGATACAGGGAAAGCTGTGATGACTGGATTAAAAATATCAGCTACCTTTAGTATTTAATGAGCTGCCTCAGTGACCTGCTGTGGCTCGGAATGCAGAGCCAGGGATGAATGGAGAACTAATCCAGGCAGAAAATAAACCCAGTTCAATAAGCAGCATCCCAGCTGGCTCCTGCTCTTGATAGCTTCTGCTACCACTGCGTGCAGTTGTGTGTGGGAGCAGAACCCTATTGATTAGAGGAATTGAGAGCCTCAGTCTTCTTGGGGCACCTGTAACAGATCTATTCCAGCCTGGAAGGTTGTGCTGTCATCTGACCGATCAACCAGAGAGGGATCAGTTACAAAATAAGGGGTGAAGAGCAAGCTGGCAGCTAATGAAACCAGAATGCTGAGAGAGCTGGGGTTTGCTTCCCATGAGCTGGTCTATAGCCTGCTGGTGGTGTTGTCCTCTTGGAAATGGGAAAGTTGATGTCTTCCACATCACTCTGGTGCAAGTAGTTCTCAGGTTTCTTTCAGAAACAGTAGGAATGAATTTTGGGAGCTCTTTCTGCTGTTCTTGCTTCTCCTGATTGACTGGGTGGCCTTGTACCCACCATAAAATCTCACAGTGCTTCATTGTCCCTCTGAAGAGCAGCTCGTGTGGGTGACCTAGCACAGATTTAATGAGTTGGGACACCGTTTTGAGCTACAACAGGGCAACACAATCTTTAGCACAGATCCCACTTAAAGCTCAGGCCAGCTCTTCAGCCTCTCCTGCCTCAAGGGTTAAGGTGGCATCCTGGAACGTAAGCAACTTATTTTAGGCTTAGGTTAAGAAGGCATCTGCCAGGAATAATTAAAACGACTGGAGAAATGCTCTGTGCTGCTGGAGATCGCGGGCTTTGCTCCCCTTGGTCTCGGTGCTGCACTCCCTTGACAGAGCCACCAGATGTCTCAGGGATGCTCTCGCCAGCCCCTCGCAGCCTGGGAAGCCCAGGGAGAGGAGGAAAACCGAGGCAGCGATTGCTTTGGGCAATTGTGTCGTCTTCATTGTTTGGTCCCAACATTAAAGCTGACAGAGATGAAAACTGGAATCTGCTGCAAGTGAACAGCTGCTAAAGAGTGCTGTCAGCTCTTGGCATTCTCTTGGAACTTTAATCTATGCAGCTTTGGAAAAGCGTCCCAGCTCCCTAGGAATCCTTTCTCCTGCTGTTGAAATGCAGAGAAGGACTTGGGGGTGCTGGGGGATGAGAAGCTCAACGTGAGCCAGCAACTTGCGCTCACAGCCTGTAAGGCCAACGATGTCCTGGGCTGCATCCAAAGCAGTGGCACCAGCAGGGCAAGGGAGGGGATTCTGCCCCTCTGCTCTGCTCTGGTGAGACCTCACCTGGAACCCTGTGTTCAGTTCTGGAGTCCCCACCATAAGAAGGATATGGAACTGTTGGACCAAGTCTAGAGGAGGCCACAGAGATGATCCGAGGGCTGGAGCACCTCTTGTACAAGGACAGGCTGCTGGAGAAGAGAAGGCTCTGGGGAGACTTTAGAGGAGCCTTCCAGTGTGGGAGGAGGCTGCAGGAAAGCTGGGGAGGGACTCTTGATCAGGGAGTGCTGGGATAGGAAGAGGGGGAATGGCTTTAAATTGGAAGGGGGAAACGTGTAGATTAGACATTAGGAAGAAGTTCTTCCTGGTGAGGGTGTGGAGACCCTGGTACAGGTTTCCCAGAGCAGTGGTGGCTGCCCCATCCCTGGAGGTGTTCAAGGCCAGGTTGGATGGGGCTTGAAGCCCCCTGATCCAGTGGAAGGTGTCCCTGGATTGGAAGTGGCTGGGTTTTAAGGTCCCTTCCAACCCAAACCATTCTATGAAATGCTGCTGTGGGGATGGGCAGCAGCTGTTAAAGGGTTGGTACAACCCTGTTATTTGAAATCAAGTAACAGAGTAAAAAAGCTTTAGGGAAGGTGGTGGGACCTCCCAGGGCACTGGGAGAATATCCTACAGCCCAGAGCTCTTCTGCCGGGTCCAAACTTTTGTTGCAGCTTCAGAGTGTTATCCTGTTTGTGTCACATTTACAAGTTCTCCAGCTTAATTTCTGTGGAGTTTTGCATCGTGTTTCAGGTCTGATGATGAAGTCACAGCTGGTCCTTAAGCAGAGGAATTCTCTCCTGGGCTCTTGGCATCCTCCTGTTGGTTGGGGGAAGGTGGCTGCCTCGGAAGGGGCAGCACAGCTCCGGCTTTGCCTTCCAGGGCTGTGTTTGCCTGAAGGGTTTAACCTTGAAGCTTCCTTAACTCTGCCTTCACGTATATGGTGATGGAGTACTGTGTGTGTGGGATGCAGGAAATGCTGGACAGTGTCCCAGAAAAGAGGTTTCCAGTTTTTCAAGCTCACGGGTGAGTACAGTTCTCCTCAGGCTCCTTTACCCTCTCACCACCACACTCTTGAATTCATTGTTCTGCTCTGCTTTGGCTGCTGGCTGTGCTTTAGAGTAAAACTGGCTTTGAGTCATGACTGCATCTTATACCTTGGAAAAATGAAAAGCTAAAGAAGAGAGGCAGGGACAGCCTTAGATTCTGGGAAGAAACTCATCTTTCTATTGAGTTCTCCATTTTTCTTCCATGATGACCCTTCCTGGCCCATTCCCCCCGCCCTGGCATTCGAGGATGGTGGGTGCAGCAGAGGAATCCACGAGGACTTGCCCTGCTGTCCAGTTTAGTGTCAGAAAAGAGATTAAACCTCTTTGGTTGGATTAAGGATTGGCAATATCCAGCATGATCTGTTAGCTTGTTTAGTAGACAGGATAATCTGAAGCCCCTTTCACTCTACAAGAACCTTAACATTCTGGAAACAGATGCAAGAAGATTGTCCTCTAAATCAATTCAGTGGAAATCAGGGCTACCTACGTGTTTTTATGGCCATATTTTGGTTTCAAAAAGGTGCCTGGGATTACAGATACTTGGGGTGAGATACAGGCATATTGAGTCAAGTGTTATTTCTGGGTGTTAGGAGATAAAACCCCTGTGTGCACGACTGTTGCCAGGTTGTTGATGTGCAGTGCTTGCTGTGTTGCAGAGTGCTCTCTGACTGTGCCCACAGTGCCTTTGCTCAGCCAGTCAGCTCCACCTTTCTACTGCCTAAAGGAAACTTTTCTTAGCACCCCCTGTTAGACCAAGCCATGCCATTCTAAGAGAATCATTTGCTCATTTAATTCAGCCTAGACTAACAGAGGAGTCAGAATTAAGGATGAGGTCAGTGCCAGCGTGGTGCCCAGCACTTACACAACACAGGGGTGTGATGAGAGCTGTGATTTGGAGTATCCTGGAGCCTGACAAGGTTAGAGCACACCAGGACAGCTTTGTCAGATGATTAAGTACCATTCCTTACACGCCACCATTCAATCTCATTACTCAGCATCAAAAGGAAGTGGATTTCCAACTTGTTTCCAATCACAGCACTCTTTTTGAACTACTGATAACACAGAAAGTGTATCTCAGTCTGTGGAAGTTCTTGACTTTTCTCCTCTCGCTCTTCCCACAGGTACTTTTGTCAACTTATAGATGGCTTAGAATACTTGCACAGCCAAGGGATTGTCCACAAGGATATAAAACCAGGGAACCTCCTGCTAACAACCAATGGGACACTAAAAATATCCGATTTAGGCGTAGCAGAGGTATGTGAGGGCTGCGGCAAAGTCAGGGACGTGGGAAGCGTGACATTGTAGATTTAGGTCACCTTTTGTTCTGTTCAAACTTGCAGAGCGCTCTAGAGTGACTCTGAATATTTGTTGTAATTGGCAAAATGCTTTTGTTGATAAGGCACAAAGCTGGGAATCACATGGAGGAAGACAGCAGGGCTTGGCCAAACCCCAGAGTGTGGTGGGATGGTGATAAGCTACAGAACCTTCTCCTCCTTGTTGTGTGCAGACCGTGCTGGGTGGGAGAGGTGCAAGGATGGTCACCGTGGGCAGGTGGTTGCTGTAGTGGTTTGGTCTCATGGTTATAAGTAGATGTTTAGTGGTAGTTTTACCCACTTTTTTTTCTTCCCCCAGGTGAAACCTTTCTAACAGTTACAATTTGTCTGCCTTGAAGGTTTGAACCTAATTGGTCTCTTCTGCTGCAGGCATTGCATCCGTTTGCGGAGGACGACACGTGCAGAACAAGCCAAGGGTCGCCAGCATTCCAACCACCAGAAATTGCCAATGGCCTTGACACCTTTTCAGGCTTTAAAGTAGACATCTGGTCTGCAGGGGTCACACTGTAAGTGCTGTGCAGCATCCAGGAACTGCAATTAAAACGGTTACACTGAATCATAGAATGCTTTGAGTTGGGAGGGACCTTTACAGGTCATCCTGTCCAACCCCCCTGCAAGAGCAGGGACAGCTTTAACCAGATCAGGTTGCTCAGAGCCTCATTCAACCTGGCCTTGGAATGTTTTGAGGGATGGGGCTTCCACTGCCTCCCTGGGCAAACTGTGCCAGTGCCTCTCCACCCTCAATGTCAAAAATAGCTTCTTTATATCCAGTCTAAATCTCTCCTCCCACAGTTTAAAACCATTGCAGGCCCCCAGTAGCTCAGTGTTGCACCGTCTGCTGTCACCACTGCCCTGTGTGTCTCTGGGGGGAGCTGGGAGGGGGTCTCTGTGTGTGTTGGTCCCTCCTGAGGATGGGTGTGTGTTCCCCAAATCGCTTGTAGTGCTGAGGAAAGTAATCCAAGTGCCTTTGCCAGCCATTTCTCAGCATCCCAGACACACAGATACTGTCATAACAGAAACCACAGGCATCTCTAGTGTTTATTTTTCTGTTGCTTCCATCCCAGCCTGTCAGGGAGATACCTTGGTGGTTTTGACTCATGTGAATGAAGAAGCTGTGCTAAGGGAAGGCTGAGTTTAAAGACTCATTCCAAATGCTGCCAAAGATTCATCTTTTGGTTTCCTCTTGGCTTCTTTTGGTTTACATCATAAGAGCTGGACACGTCCTGTGTGCTTCTTCTCATGCAGCTTCTCCTTCTGCCTTTACAGATACAACATCACGACGGGTCTGTACCCCTTCGAAGGGGATAATATCTATAAATTATTTGAAAACATCGGGAAAGGTGACTACACAATTCCAGAGGATTGTGGTCCTCCACTCTCAGACTTATTGAGAGGTGAGTCCCCTCTGTGGGTGCCACAAACGCTCAGCTCACGTAGTGCCAGGCAAGAACATCCTCCCAAGGATCCCACGAAGATCCAGGATCCTGTTAGAAAGGGAGGTTGTGCTTATGAACCTGCTGGTAAGACTTTGAGAGATCTAGAAAGCTGGTGTTCTCCTGAGATGCTCTAAACTCCCCGTGGGCTGCAGTCTTTACAGAGCTGATTCTTGTGTTTTGTGCTCAGAAAAGCTTTTAAACCTAAAGACAAAGCCCACAAGAGGTTAAATTTAAAACAGCATCATAGCGTTGGTGAGAGGTTTGCAAGTGAGAAACTCAAATCAATTCCTTGCCCAAGCTTTCTATAATGTGAAATCCTGAGTGCTCAGCTCCTGCTGTCCTTCCTCATCAACTTCTGCTCCAGACTTATTTCCTTCAGTCCCAGTTGTCTCCTCCTTCCCCAGATTTATAGTTGCAAGGAGCAAAGTGACCGGTGCCCACTTTTCACCACAGGGCTGTGGTAGAAACAGGAGCAGCACTTGCTGGGTAGAAGAGCAGCATTGTGTGTTGGTTTGTGTGTTCTATTCCTGCTCCTTATTGTGAGAGTTTGAGGTTGGGTGTTGAACAATCTCTACTTTTAAAAGCTGAGCAGACAGGGCAGCAGCTCTTGCTTGGTGACACCCATTCAGCAGCAGATAGGATGTGGTTCCAGCTTATTGGAGACCTGTGGTTGTGAGGGGCTGCAGCTCCAGCCTGGGCTCCCTTTCCTGTCCTGCAGTGTCTCCTCTGCCACGGCAACGTGGTGCTGGGGACCTGGGTGTCCTTGCTTGGGTGCTGGGGATGGTGCCGGGGGCATGAGTGTCCTCGCTGGGTCCTGGGGGTAGTGCCATGGACATGGACATCCTTGCTGGGTGCTGGGGACAGTGCCAGGGACACGTGTCCTTGCTGGGTGCCAGGGATGCAAGTGTCCTTGCTGGGTGTGTGAGTGTTCTTGTTGGGTGCTGTGGGCACAGCCATCCCCTCAAGTGCCAGGGGCGGTGCTGGGGATGCAGGAGGCCCTGCTGGGTGCCAGGAACTTGGGTGTTGTTGTCACTGGGTGCCAGGGATGTGGCACTCTCTCGGTGCTAGGGGTGCAGATTCCCTTGCTTGGATCGGGGTGCCGGGGACATAGGTGCCCTCACTGGGTGCTGGGGGTGTGGGTGCCCTCGCTGGGTGCTGGGGGTGTGGGTGCCCTCGCTGGGTGCTGGGGGTGTGGGTGCCCTCGCTGGGTGCTAAGGATGGAGCTTGGGGGACACTGGTGCCCGTGCTGGGTGTTGGGGATGTGGGTGTCCTTTTGCTGGGTGCTGGGGGACACAGGTGCCCATGCTGGGTGCTGAGGGTGTGGGTGCCCTCACTGGGTGCTGAGGATGGAGCTTGGGAGACACTGGTGCCTATGCTGGGTGTTGAGGATGTGGGTGTCCTCACTGGGTGCTGGGGACAGTGCCAGGGCTGCGGATGTCTTCGCTGGGTGCTGGGGACGGCGCTGGAGGATACAGGTGTCCTCGCTGGGTGCTGGGGATGCTGCCAGGGACGTGGGTGTCCTCGCTGGGTGCTGGGGATGCTGCCAGGGACGTGGGTGTCCTCGCTGGGTGCTGGGGATGCTGCCAGGGACGTGGGTGTCCTCGCTGGGTGCTGGGGATGCTGCCAGGGACGTGGGTGTCCTCGCTGGGTGCTGTTGGCAGCAGGGGGTGCTGTCTGGCCGAGCTCTGCCTGCGCTGCCTTGGCCCAGGCTCCCCTCACCTCTCACCCCAGGCTGGCAGTGCCCCCTCTTCCATCTCCCCACCCAGGAGACGATTGTAGCTCGGCTGGCCCCACACCCATTGTGAAATGAGTTATTTCCATGTGTTTCCAAAAGCATTAAGAGCTTCCAGCAGCGCTGCGGAAGGCGCAGCTTCCAACTGCCCTGGGCACAGCTGGGATCCGCTCGCCGCGGCCCAGCACTTCTGCCTGCTCTGGGTTTCCTGTCGTGGCACGGTGGCCTGATCCACATGTGCTGTTTGATTTGGGAGGGCTGACTCAAAGCACAGCCTTTTTTTTTTTTTTCTCTTTTCTTTTTTATGAGCTTAGGAATTGCCCAAATGGAGTCAATCCAGGGATCCATCGAGCCGAACGCATGCAGCAGAAATCATTTCAGGGTTGTGAAGAGCCTCTTCGCTTGCACTTAGTGTTGTCCCCCAGGGAAGACAAGCATGGCAGTTGTTTCTATGTTCTTGTCCTAAGGATATTGATAGCTTCAAGGCTTAAGCTTCATTAGCAGAGAGAGACCCTTTTTAGTTCTCTTTCCATCCTCTGGACAAGATGTGGAGTCAGAATTTCCTGCTTTTCCTTCTGCCTCATTTTAAGCGGAGGCGCTGCGCACCTGATGCCTTTGTCCATCTCTTACAGCCTGTGCTGCCTCCTCTGTCCTCAGTGCTCTCTGTCCTTGTTCCACCACTACAGGTGCATGGTGGGCAGAGGAGCTTCCCTGGGAGAAGATCATGGAACCACAGAAAGGTTTGGGTTGGAAGGGACCTCAAAGCCCACCCTGTTCTACCCCCTTGCCACAGGCAGGGGCACTTCCCACTGGATCAGGGGGCTCCAAGCCCCATCCAACCTGGCCTTGAACACCTCCAGGGATGAGGCAGCCACCTCTTCTCTGGGCAGCCTGGGCCAGGGCCTCCCCACCCTCACAGCAAAACATTTCTCCCCAAGATCTCATCTCAATCTCCCCTCTTTCAGGTCAAAACTATTCCCCTCATCCTCTCCCTGCACTCCCTGATCAAGAGCCCCTCCCCAGCTTCTCTGGAGCCTCTTTCAGTCCTAGGAGGCTGCTCTGGGGCCTCCCCAGAGTCTTCTCTTCTCCAGGCTGAACAGCCCCAACTCTCAGCCTGAGATACCTGGGTCTTTGTCAAACAAACCCTTTCTTCAGAGCAGTGGGAAGTCCTAAGGGGATTCCTTTTACTGTTCTCCCTCCATCCCACCTGGTAAAGCTCTCCCACCTCTTATTTTAGATAGCTGTTTCACAGTAAAAGCTGGCAAAACCTCCTGATATCCCCCAGGTTTGGTTTGATGAGCTGTACTGTTCCTGGTGGTTCGAGCACCCTGAGGCGACTGAATCCCGAGGTGGGATTGCCCAGTTTGCTCCACGTGGTGGAGGCCTGAGCATCTCAACCTGGCAGATAGCAAGGTGCCTGCTGAAGAGGAGGGCTGGTGGTACCACGTAGCTATGGTGACAAAGCCTGGATGCTTTATTTAGTTCATGTTTCTCCTCCAGAACATCTGCATTTCCTGGTAGGTGCCTGCTCCTCCTGCAGCAGGTTGAGATGGAATCGAACGCCATCAGATCTGATATTGTCAATGGTCGATGCTTTGTAGGAGCAGCACAGACACCCACAGCTCATCTTGGTCTCACTGGAGACTTCATTTCACCTTTGTGTTGCCTTTAAAAGACTCTTAGAGCACTCTGCAAGCGTTTGTTCTGGTTTTATTGCAAGGAAGGATTCAGTGTGCTGCAAAGTGCTTGTTTTCTCTCTGGCCATAAGTGCTGTGATGACCCCAGTACCAGTCTGGCTGTGAAGCAAATGCTGAAACACTCTTTCCAAGGCTTTTCTCTTCTTCTGTTACTACTTCTGTAGTGGTTTTTACTTCTCCCTGCTCTCCCCAAGCTTGTTTTTCTTTGTTCCTCTTTCCAGAAGAAGCAGAATTCAGAGGACCTAAAGCTTCTGTGGTCTTTAACTTCTAAGGAGCCTTGCATGACTGTATTTCAACAGATTAGTTGGGATGCTGCTCCTCTTTGTCTCCCTAATCAGGGATGAAGGTTTATTTATGCCCTTCACTGATGGGAAAGAGAAGGGCTAGTGCTGTTCTGAGTCTGTGTGTACAGTCAGTAGAGATGTGTCAGGGTGGAAGAGGTTATATAAATAGCCTTAAGTTTCTTCTGCCACCATCTGCACATGGCTTATCAACTCGTACACAGTTTGCTCCTGGGCAAGAAAAATGCACAAGGTCAGCTTTTCTCCTTCCTCTTTCTTCTAATACGCTTTTACCAAAAGAGAAAAAGCTTTGGGACTGCAGGCTCTGCTTTAAAGCCTTGGGATTGATTTCCAGGCTCTGCCACAGACTCTGGAATGGGGCACAAGTTGATGAGTTTCTCAGTGTTTTGTTTTCTCACTTCTGTATAACTGCTGTGACCTTTCCATACAGGGATGGTGGGAGGATGTGTATCCTGGTGGCAGTGGGATGCTTATTTCCATAGTAGCAGGGAGTCCCCAGAGCCAGCAGGCTGGCATCTGTCACCCATCCAGTGGCAAATCTTCTGCATGTGTTTGATCAAAGGCTGAAGGTTTGCCTGCAGAGGGAGTTTCTGGTCAGAACGCTTGGCTGTGCTCCTGGAGGATGAAGGAGAGGGAGAAAGTCCTGTCTTCTTTTACAGATTGACCTTAGACTGCTTTTATATTGGTTCTCTTAAATGTCAATCCAAGTTGGAGAGCCTGAAGTGAAATCCAGGTTGAGTTCATTAACTCTTGCTGTTAAATCATAGAATCATGGAATGGTTTGGGCAGGAAGGGACTTCAAAGCCCATCCAGTTCCACCCCCCTGCCGCGGGCAGGGACACCTCCCACTGGATCAGGGGGCTCCAAGCCCCATCAACCCAGCCTTGAACACCTCCAGGGATGGGGCAGCCACCACTGCTCTGGGCAACCTGGGCCAGGGCCTCCCTACCCTCACAGCAAAACATTTCTCCCCAAGATTTCATCTCAATCTCCCCTCTTTCAGCTCAAAACAATTCCCCTCATCCTCTCCCTGCACTCCCTGATCAAGAGCCCCTCCCCAGCTTTCCTGTTAGATTCCTTCCTGCTCTCAAACACCTCCAGTCGTTCTCTGCTGAAGGCTGGATATCCACCACATGATGTAATGCTGTGTGGGCTGGAGTCTGTTTGGAGCTCCTGACAGGCCCGTGGTCTCCAGTTTTATGGATCACCATTTGACATCATTTGAAAGGGGTCTGAGAGTGCCAGCTCGCTGTGCTGGGCACAACATTCCATGTACGGGCACAGCAAATCCTTCTGAAATACCAGGAGAGCCGGGGTTTGCGAATGCCACGTCTTCATGAAGAACTGCCCTGTTCCAGCTTTTCCCATCTCTGCTGGTGGATGAGCTGCAGGGCAATCTTTACCGTAAAAGGCAGAGGCTCCTGGCTCTGAACAGTACAGGGTGTTTTGTCATTGAGTCTTTTCAGTGCAGGACTTCAGGCGCAGAGCTGCCACGCGTGAGTCAGAGCTCGACGTGTGGATGTGCCTTCTCAGTGATTGGAAGTCCCAGTTTCCTTCAAGCTTTGCTCAAAATACAGTCCTTTTTTATTAAATATTCTTTTGGCTCAGTTATCTTCTTGATGCCCTTTTAATTGATTGAGAACATACAGCTCTCTGCACCGTTTGGAACTGCTGCTGTTAGACATCTTGGTTTACCATAGAGCTTCATCCTCTGCTTGTACTGGTTTCATCTGGTAAAGGCTTTAAATGTCTCTCTTAGCCCTGTCATTCCTCAAACAGTATCTGAATTATTGTGTGATTGTTCTTTCCTCGTGTCAAAGTGAGCTGCTCCAGCTCCTCCTGGGCAGCTCCCTGGTGACAATAATCCCACACGGAAAGTGCCGGAGCCTGGAGACTCTTCTGATGTCTGTAATGAGTTTCTAGTTGTATCTGCTTGGATGTGCAGAAGCTTATCCTGAACTTGGTCAAAGAATCATGGAATGGTTTGGATTGGAAGGGACCTCAAAGCCCAGCCAGTTCCACCCCCCTACCAAGGGCAGGGACACCTCCCACTGGATCAGGGGGCTCCAAGCCCCATCCAACCTGGCCTTGAACACCTCCAGGGATGGGGCAGCCACCACTGCTCTGGGCAACCTGGGCCAGGGCCTCTCCAGCCTCACAGTAAAACATTTCTCCCCAAGATCTCATCTCAATCTCTCCTCTTTCAGCTTCAAACCATTCCCTCTTGTCCTATCCCTGCACTCCCTGATAAAGTTAACAACTTGGATTCCAGAAACTACTTGAAACGTGTGATTTCAGTAAATAAATGAGAAGGGTAGGGTTATATTCTGACATTAATATCCTGCTGTCATTAATAAGATAACCTGGCCAGTACCTGCCTTGCTGACCCCTGAACTTAATGTAAGAACTCTTTGCAGTCCTATTTCTTTAAAAAGAAAAAACATGCACTTTTAGGCAGCTCAGCTGTGAAGCTGCTCTCTAATAATTTTATTAATAGGTCCTTTAATTAGGTATGGGTTGTTTTTTTTTCTCTGAAGTACCTTCTCATCTTGTTTTCCAATTATTTCTTGTAAGGTGAGGAGCAATTCCATCTGAAGGCAAGAACTCCTTTACTGCAGGGGTGGAACAGGTTGCATAGGGGGAATTAGAGCTCCCATCCTTGTAGATATTTGAAACCCAACTGGACTCAGTCCCCACCAGGGTGACCCTGCTCTGCGCTCGGTGATCTCCCAGGGTTTCTTCCAACCTCTACTGCTCTGTGGTTCTGAGAAGGCTGGAGTATGGAATAAAGATGGAACCCCCATTTCAAGGACCTGTGTTGTGGGGGAAGTCGCCAATAAGGCTGTGTTCAGTGATAAATTGATAATTATTTTAACTGTCAGGAGTTTATTTCATAGTAGGTACTGAAAGAAGGAGGGCTTCCTCCAGTATCCGTGCATTAGCCATGGCTGGGGTGAGGAAACAACCTGGAATTAGCCCTGCAAAAGCACCTGAATGTTCTATGACAAGTGCTGCAGCACCTTGAGGGACAGCAGGATTCAGGACCCAGATCCATTCTCTGCTGAAGGCTCTTCAGCCCTTTCTTTCCTTCTCTCACCCCTGCTGTGAAACCACCTCAGAATTCACTTCCAGAGCTGTTTGGCACTTGGCACTGTTTCTGATGTTAATCACCCCCTGCCCCTGCAGCTGCAGCCTGTGCTGCTGCCTGCTTGTTTACAGGGCTTCAGCCTGTTCCGAGCAGAAGATGCCCAAGAGAAGGAGCAGCTGTCAAGGTTTAGAGCTCTTGCCCAGGGAGCTGCTGCTACCGAGCTCGGCCGTGTAATTCTGGTGTAACCATATGGTGGGGTTATGGTCTTGGCAAGGCAAAGGGAAATGCCCTGTGTGTTCTGTCTAAAGAGCTCTGAAGAGCTGGGCTCTGAAGACTCCAGTGCCTTGAGTCCATGAGACCAGGTGCTTGTGATGCACCTGACTAACCCAGAGAGCTCTTCCTGTGTTGAGCAGCGACTGAGGGAGTTGGGGCTGTTTAGTCTGAAGAAGAGGAGGCTCAGGGGAGACCTCATTGCTCTCTACAACTCCCTAAAAGGAGGTTGTAGTCGGGCAGGGGTTGGTCTCTTCTCTCAGGTGACCAGTGGCAGAACCAGAGGGCATGGACTCAAGCTTCGTCAGGGAAAATTTAGACTTGATATGAGGAAAAAATTCTTCACTGAAAGGGTGATTGGTCACTGGAATGGGCTGCCCAGGGAGGGGGTGGAGTCACCGACCCTGGAGGTGTTTAAGGGGAGACTGGATGAGGCACTGAGTGCCATGGGTTAGATGATGGGTTGGTGTTAGTGTTGGGTTATAGGCTGGACTCGATGATCTCAGAGGTCCTTTCCAACCTTGTGATACTGTGTTCCCATAACCTCCCTCATAGCAATGTGATGTGGGTCAGTAGTGACCCCATCTGCTCTAAAGCCATTAGTGCTGTCATCAGCACTGATAAACCTTTACAAATTGCCATGGCAGACTGTATTTTGGTTTCTCAGAACGGAAATAACTTCAGTCCTTCCTTGCTGTACCTTCTCTTTGATCATATTCATCACCATTAGCAATGTGATACAAACTGAACCAACAAGGTTCTGGATCAGCCTTTGGTATCACGTGTGCTGTTGGTGGTTTAGCTCTTCCATTACCTTTGTCCAACAGTGTTGTAGAAGCTCATCTGCAAGGCCCTTGCAGCTTCTTATTTGAACTTCTCCGTAGCCAGAGGAGGCTGCAAAGATGGTCCAAGGGCTGGAGCACCTCTGCTGTGAGGACAGGCTGAGAGAGTTGGGTTGTTCAGTCTGGAGAAGAGAAGGCTCTGGGGAGACCTTAGAGCAGCCTCCCAGGACTGAAAGGGGCTCCAGGAAAGCTGGGGAGGGGCTCTTGGTCAGGGAGTGCAGGGATAGGATGAGGGAGAATGGCTTTAAATTGGAAGGGGGAAGATTTACATTGGACTTCAGGAAGAAATTCTTCGTGATGAGGGTGGGGAGGCCCTGGCCCAGGTTGCCCAGAGAAGTTGTGGCTGCCCCATCCCTGGAGGTGTTCAAGGCCAGGTTGGATGGGGTTTGGAGCCCCCTGATCCAGTGGAAGGTGTCCCTGGATTGGAAGTGGCTGGGCTTTGAGGTCCCTTCCAAACCATTCCATGGTTCTGTGATTCCAGTGACCACAAGAGGTTCTTTCTGGAGATGAGGGCTCCTTACACTGCCAGGAGGACCCGGTCGGGGAGGGAGATGGGAGGGGAGGGTAGAGCTTTGTGCTTCCTGTTTTCAGCCTGACTGGGAGCATCTGTGATCACACCTGGACTTATTTTTTTCTCCTCCTTTTCAGGGATGCTTGAATATGACCCAGCCAAGAGGTTTTCAATACAGCAGATAAGGCAACACAAGTGAGTGTTCAACTTCTTCCTATTAGTCATTCTCTTTCTGCTTCTTATGCTAATGTACCTGTGCTATTGCTCTCAACTCATTTTTCCTTTTGACAGCAGACACATGGAAGTCACTCAATATCCTTCCTCCAGCTCTGCTGGAGCCCTGGCAACCTCCACTTGGCTTTTTTTTTCCCTCTTATTAGAGCATCCGGTTAAAACATTTGAATTGCTGACTGGTAAATAATGAATATGTTGAATATATTTTTCAAGCGTGACCGGTTCTTGATAATTAAGGGTTCTGGATGACTTTTTTTTGGCAGAGGTCAGCTAAGAGTGGTTCCTTAAAGCTGGGTTCTGGACCTAGGACTATTCAGTAGTGTTAGTCCTGGTTTTCTGGGCAGCCTGGTGACAGAAATATCTCTTGCCTTTTCGTTCCATATGGAATCAGTATGTGGAGAAGCGTTCCAGGACAATAGGAAAATGTTTTTCCTTCTCTTTAATGTCCTCTCCTCCCTCCTCCATATCCTCCCCCTTTATCTGGGGAGGGAAAGGCCCAGTTATCCCCAGAGTTGTGGGGCTTTTTTTTTTTTTTTTAAAGGATCTGTTTGAACAAAGTGCCTCTGAGCAGAGATTTCCTGGGCGGATAAAAGCACAAGAACAAAAAAGCACCATAAGGATGCTTCATCGCGGAGGCTGCCTTAGCTTATCTCTTCTCTGATAGGAAGTGCTTCTGAGGACACTCTGAGCTGCCTGCTGGACCACAGCTGCTCAGCAGAGGTCCTGCCTGCCAGCTTATCCAGAAAGGGAGCCTTGTACAAACAAGGCTGTGATCCTGGAAGGCCAGGGCCGTGCTTTGTGCTGCCTTGCAGGCAGGAAGAGAGCTGTTTGCTTGTGTTCTCCGCAAAGCAGCGGCGCGGTAGCCGCGCGCCGGCGATCCCTGGGAGATGTGACAGCACTGGAGGTGGCTGCAGGAGCCATGGAACAAACCCTGGAAGGCTCGAGCTGCCCTTGGAGCCACAGAGGAGCAGCTGAAACCTGTCTCTGGAGAAGATCAGGGGGACCAGGAAGGCAGGTCTGTGTGTCTGCCTGGTCAATTAATTACACAGTCAAGCAGACTCTTTTCAAATCATAGCCAAGTGCTGTGCATTGGTTGTTTCACTGGGCCTGGGAGGTGATAGGAGCAGGCATTTGCTTTTCCAGACTGCCTTTCCCCACACATGCCTCCCAATAGAAGAGGCCTTGAAAGAGCCTGCTTGGGGCCAGCCTCTTGTGTTTAAAGCACTGTATAGAGCTGGTCTAGGAAACAAGAGCTCCTGCTGTTACTGACAGCCCTCCTGTCCACTGTGGAGGAGCAGAGTGCTTCCAGCTGGACAGCAAAGCTCTGTGTGCTGCTGTGCTTGGTGATGGGGTGGTTCTCCTGTTGGTTATGGCTGGTCACAGGGTGCTGAGCCACGTGCCAGCGGTCAAACGGATGAATCCCCAACATAAGAAGGAGATGGAACTGCTGGAGCAGGTCCAGAGGAGGGTTATGAAGGTAATCAAAGGGCTGGAGTACCTCTGCTATGAGGACAGACTGAGAGAGTTTGGCTTGTTCAGCCTGGAGTAGAGAAGGCTCCAGGGGGACCTCCTTCCAGTACTGAAAGGGGCTCCAGGAAAACTGGGGAGGGACTTCTTTTATAAGGGTGTGGAGTGATGGGACAAGGGGGAACAGCTTTAAACTGGAAAGGGGAAGATTTAGATTAAACATTAGGAGGAAATCATTCACAATAAGGGTGGGGAGGCCCTGGCCCAGGTTGCCCAGAGCAGTGGTGGCTGCCCCATCCCTGGAGGTGTTCAAGGCCAGGCTGGATGGGGTTTGGAGCCCCCTGATCCAGTGGGAGGTGTCCTTGCCCATGGCAGAGGGGTGGAACTGGGTGGTCTTTGAGGTCCCTTCCAACCCAAACCATTCCATGATTCTGTGATTCAATGCTTCATCAGTGAGTGCTGTAAAGAAGCAGGAATTAAGCCTATGGGGCACATTGTAGGTACCAAAAGCACTTTTTCCTTGTGGGTCCAAAGGCTGCAGGGCGCTGCCCCCGAGCACGGGGCACTGTAGCTGCTTCCCCTGTGTCAGTCTCTCTCTGCCAGGTATTTGAGCTCCTTATCCAGCTCTCTATCCTTGATTTGATGTCTCCCGTGTGGCAGCAGGTTTTTGCGTCAGCGTTGCCCAGCTGGAAGCAAAGGGGTTTCTCCAGAGACCCTGCCTGTGGTTGGAAAGCAGGAGAATCTGGAGCAAGCTGGCAGGGAGGGCAGAACGAGTCCCCCTGCTCCAGAGACACTGCCCCCTCACACAAACAGCTCCTGCTGGTGAGGCTTTTCATCTCCTCACACAGAGAGGGGCTGAGGAAAGGCTCTACCTGCAAACCCAGGAGCGTTTCCAAGGCTTAGGCTCCTCTAGGGTTCTGTGAGCTTACCCAGCACTTCTTAACAGGCTTTTCTCCCCTATCAATAATTGCCTCCCTCCTCCTGCTGTGGCATCCTACTAATTACATCAAGCACAGCAGAGCTTGCAGCCTTGGGCTTTGGATGTGTCTGTCCAGCTCCTTTTTTGTGGAGTAGCTTTGTGCTAAAGAATCCGGCTTTTGGATTTTCTTTAAATAGAAGAAAAGCTTTGCCCTTGTGCTTCACCTGACCCGGATTTTTTTTTTTAACATTGAGCAAAGCAAACTGCAGGACAGCAGGCAGTCATTCAGGTATTGCCAGAGGGGTTTAGGAAGGTGTTTTAGTAAGAAAAGGGTTGATTTTTAGAATCCTTACATTTCTAGTGTGTGGGGGAGTAACAATCATTAATGATTTTTGGGTTTCTCTACACTCCTCCCACAAAAGCTTGTGTGAAGGCACAGGAACTACGCTCTAGAAACCACTGGGATGGATGCAGGCTCAACTCAGAGTCACCCAGAGCCTTTCCAAGCTGCTTTTTTATGTCTTTGAGCTGATGTTCCTGGTGACTTGCTCATGCAGGCAGTCGAGATTCCTGAAGTGCACTGAAAATCAACAGGAATGGCCCCTGTGTCCTGGCAGTGGCTTCTGCTTTGGAGCCAAATGCTGCTAGAACTGGCTTGTGCCAGCACGATGGGAAGGGGCTGTGTTCCTCTGTCCTGTGGGGAAGAGTCCAAAGGGAGGATCCATGCAGCTGTAGAGCTGGGTGCTCAGGATCCACCCAGAGCTGCATAGACAGCTCCCATTTCACCTTCCATAAAGTGATGTTTCTTGCTCTTGTAGTGGGATCAAGGATAAAATGCTTAATTTTGGGGTCAGGGGGAGCACTGAGGAGGTATTGAGTGTCACTTTGTGGAGCAGCAGAGCCACAGGAGGCAGTGAAGGCAGCCAGGCACAGGGTAATTCTGCCCCTCCTCCCTTTCCTGTCGGCTCCACACAGTTCCCCCCACCGAGGCAGCCCCGAGTGAGGAATGCTGTGGGAAGAGTCTGCTGAGCTTCATACCTGCCAGCTGCCTTCCTCCTCTCCTCCCTCTGTAGCTGAACTCTTGAATCACACTCGTGCCTTCTGCACTTTGTTTTAATCCAGCAGGACAAGGCTGAATTCTCTTGGCTTTTCAGACCTGCTCAGTCTGTGCAGCAGAGCAGTTGTAAATTGCAATGAATTAAAACTCTCTCAGCCTCTCACCTGAAGAGTTTCAGAGCTGCCAGAGCTGAGCCCTGAATAACAATGAAAGAGCCTAGAATTCTGCTCTTTGCAGAGGATCTGGACAGGATGATTTTCAACCCCTCTGGGGCTGGGGACTCCACCACTGCTCTGGGCCAGTGCTTTACTACTCTTTCTGTGAAGAGATTTTTCCTAATATCCGATCTAAACCTACCCTGGGGCAACTTGAGGCTGTTTCCTCCTGTTTCCTCTTGTCCTATCACCTGGGAGAAGAGCCCAGCAGCCAGCTCTCTCCAGCCTCCTTTCTGGGAGCTGCAGAGAGTGATGAGGTCTCCCCTCAAGTCTCCTTTTCTCCAGGCTGAACCCCCTCATGTCCCTCACTGCTCCCAGAGCCCCTGGGCTCCAGCCCATTCCTCAGCTCCGTTCCCCTTCTCTGGATGTGCTCCAACCCCTCAATGTCTTTCTTGTAGAAACTGAACCTGCTCAGTCTCTGCAACAGCACAGACCTGTGAGTTGTAAATTGCAATGAATTAAAACTCTCTCAGCCTCTCATCACAGAGTTTCTGAACTGCCAGAAGCTGAGCCCTGAATAACAATGAAAGAGCCTTTAATCCTGCTCTTCCCAGAAGGATCTGGACAGGATGATTTTTCAGTGGAAACCTGACAGTTTTGGTTCACCTCAGTGAATATTTTGTACTCCTGGGGCAGGGAAGCAAAGCTGCTGGGAGCCAGGAAGTTAGCAGTCTGCTCCCTGTGGACTGTTCTCCATCTCCTCTCTGCCCCATGCTTTTCCTGAACAGCTCAACAGTCCTGTATCACATTTTGCACCTAATTCACTGACCCTGCTGCAGCACTTAAAGTGATGGAGTGGATGCAGAATTCTACCTCTGTCCCTTGTTTCCACGGCAACCATCGTGCCTTCCTTCTCCTGAAGTGTCACACTTAATTTGTTCAGTCATAGATACGATTGCAGGAGTTTATAGTGAGAATGGGAAGGCACTTCCACCTTTTATTAGTGGAGGAGCAAATTAACCTGCTGGGCCAGTGTCACCTCCTGGAGGCTGTGTTTGCTCACCCCAGTGACCTCCCTGCAAGGCTTGGGGGTGGCTGTTGGATGCTCTGCCTTGTGCTTCAAACCCCAGGGGTCCAAAGACCTTGGAAATCTGTTTGTGTCACCACTGTAGATTCCTTTGCAGGTGCCAGGTCTGCTCCTTGACTTCTGTACCTGACTTTGAGGGAATGAGAGGGGTTTCCTTTAACGTTTGCTGCGAGGATACTTACGGACTTCCACTGTCCTTTATCTGTGGTGTTAAGCAGGAATCTCCCCTCAGTGGGATAGAAGCAAAAGCATCATTCCTGCTTTGCCCTCTTGGCAAGGTGCCTGGCTCTGTCTGCATTCCACGTGAATCACAGAATCATGGAATGGGTTGGGCTGGAAGGGACCTCAAAGCCCATCCAGTTCCACCCCCCCTGCCATGGGCAGGGACACCTCCCACTGGATCAGGGGCTCCAAGCCCCATCCAACCTGGCCTTGAACACCTCCAGGGATGGGGCAGCCACCACTGCTCTGGGCAACCTGGGCCAGGGCCTCCCCACCCTCACAGCAAAACATTTCTTCCCAAGATCTCATCTCAATCTCCCCTCTTTCAGCTCAAAACCATTCCCCTCATCCTCTCCCTGCACTCCCTGATCAAGAGCCCCTCCCCAGCTTTCCTGGAGCCTCTTTCAGTCCTGGGAGGCTGCTCTAAGTTCTCCCCAGAGCCTCCTCTTCTCCAGGCTGAACAACCCCAACTCTCCCAGCCTGCCCTTGTACAGGAGGTTCTCCAGCCCTTGGATCATCTCCATGGCCTCCTCTGGACTCGCTCCAACAGTTCCAGGTCCTTCCTCTGCTGAGGTTTCCAGAACTGGACACAGGACTCCAGGTGGAGTCTCACCAGAGCAGAACAGAGAGCAAAGAGTGGAACATGGAAGGAGTCTTTGGTGGTTTTACCCACATTCTGCAAATCAGGTTCACAATGCAGCTGAGTCTGATGTGTTAAAGGGATGTGAATCTCCATCTGTGCACGGAACACCTCTCCTTGCAGGAGCCTGAACTGGGACCTTCAGCCCCAGCCATCATCCAGGGGAAAACTCCTTTTTCTTACTCATTTCTAATCTTTTAAGAATTTGACCTAAGACCTTGGGCATCTCTTGATGTTGCAGGAGTGGGAGCAGTGACTGCAGGGATGTTGCTGTGGGTTTATTGCTAGCATGTGTGGCCTTTCCTTGGCACATAACTGCCTGTGCCTTCCACACTTGTCTGCAAGAGGACTTGAATGGAACTGGGATGCGATCACAGAATATCCTGAGTTGGAAGGATCATCGAGTCCGACTCTTGTCCTTCACTTCTTGTGGTGAGGGTGACCTTCCAGCCCTTGTGTGGTGTCATGGGAGGTGGAGAATCGTTCAGAACCCATCTTTGCTGGCAGAGTTTTGATCTGCAGCTTGGCATCTGGCTTCAGGGAAAATTGTCCATACACAAAGCAACCAAACTGAAATGTTTGTGACCTAGAACAGGGAGTGAATTGGAAATTCAGAGGGTATTTAGAAGCTGCAGCTGTGCTTACTGATTCTTATTTTAACCTTGCTTATACCAGAACTTGAAAAGAGCGGGATGATGACTTCTGATGTAAAATCTGAGCCTGGAAGCTGCAAACCAGAAGGGCTCATTAAGCATTGGTTGACCCAGATTCCTTTTTTCATTCAGTCCTTGACCCTCGCTGTCTTATCTCCCTGGAGATTATAGTGACCCGCCTGGGCACCACTCCTTAACTGGCAGGATCACAATTAATGCTCGTGCTGCTGCTGCTGGGAGTTCCTGAGCTTCATGGGAATTCTCAACAAGCTTGAAAAGTAGTAATAAATGTATTCATAGACTCATTAAGGTTGGAAAAGACCTCTAAGCTTTTCCAGTCCAACCGTCAGCCCAACCCCACCATCCCTGCTAAACCATGTCCTGAAGTACCACTTCTACACATTTTTGAACCCCTCCAAGGGATGGAGACTCCCCCACTGCCCCGGGGAGCCTTTGCCAGTGCTTCTCCACTCTTCCTTGAGCCAGATTCAGCCATTTGATGGAGCCTGTAGTCCTCAGGTAAAAAGCAAATCTTCACTAATAACATTCAGCACCAGTGCAGAAGCAGAATCTCTGTCCCTGCTGGAAAACTGCTTGCTGGGAAATACTCTGCTACTCCATACAGAATTGCTTGAGGCTCCTTCCAAGAGGGCTTTGATTTTCCTAGAACTTCAATGAATTTCTCTTCTCACTCTGCAGCCTCATTACCATATATGCATATGCAAGTATTTGAAATCACCTCCCAGAGGATGGAAGCATTGTGACTGGAGTACAGTGATTCAGGTTTCTGCTGTTAATAAAAACCTATTTTTACTCTCCTGGTAAGTAGGACAGAAGGAAAGAAAGAGACAGAGCTGCAACACAGCAAAATAAAAACACTGGTTGCTGCAGACTTCTAGGCTTTCTGTCTTTAAAATCCTCCTTTTCATCACAGTCCTTCTGATCTCATTTGCTCTGTGTTCCATTCTCTGTAGGTCCCTGGCATTTCGTCTGGGTCCCTCTCATTCCAGTGCCCCAGCAAAAATAGCTGATAGCTCTGTTTCTGTGGGAGATGATCCTGCTGAGGCTGAATTTGCTGTCTTGGCAGTTGCTTCCTTGCTGAAAGGAGTCTCCTAAGGAAAGGAAATCAGAGGATTGAGTCAGGAGGGCTGTGCACATCACCCAGGCAGCCACCCAGTTCTGGCCAGAGCCTCTGGGTTGGCCCTGCTCGCGTTCCAGTGGCTGGGATGGCCTTTTGCTTGAGTCCATAATGCTGCCCCGTGCACCAGAGGTTGTGTTTGACAAATTAGGTCTGCATCCAGTTCTTTGTTGCTTTCCCAGCACGTGCTGTGCTCCCTGTGGGTGCTGATGTGGTTCTGGTGTGGCCGTACCAGTAGCCCCACACCCGGGAGGAGCCTGGAACCTTCCAGCCTCACCGCTGCTGTGGTGCTGCCCATCCATCCACAGTGTGAGCACAGAGGGGTGGAACATGATTCCTTGTGAGACACTGATGTGCTCTGTGATGAACCAAAAGACCTTTCCTTTTAAAACTTGAGGCTCCAGGGGCTGCTCTGCTCTTCCTTCCTGCAAAGCTGCTGCCCTTAAAACTCAAATCACTACAGGGAGAACGATTCAAGGATGTGAATTGCGAAGCAGGGCTTCTGGATAAGGGTTGACTCCTTTGAATCCCAACTGGTTTGTCCCAGTAGCTGCTTTTTCATTTGTTTATCTCCTGACTCCTTGCTTTTGTTGGACAGTCTTGTTGGCTTGCCACTCTGTTTTAGGTTGAGCGTCGAAGCGATGTAAGACTAGCACAAAATTATAATTACAGTTCTTCCAAGCAGGAGGTGCATCCAACCCTTACTTCCTGAAATGAATTTGGAACTGGAATGATAAAAACCAGATGGCTCAGGTTTAGGAGAGCCCTTTGGTGCCTGGCTCCGAGCCCTCCACAGCCGTTGTTTGCCAGAAGCTACTGGATGCCTTGCAGGCTGCAGAGGGGAAGCACTTGTGTCACATCAGGCTGGTCTGGGGCAGTGGCTGTCAGGCCAGAAGGGGGGGAATTTTAAATATTTGGGTTTTTTAGATCTTTTTCTGCTTTTGGGGGGCACTTTCAGCAAGATCTTAAGTCTCTTCCTGCAGCAGCAGCACCTTTTGTAGCCTGAAGTAAACTCTGAGAGGGGAAAAAAACTTAAACCTACGCAGCCTTGTGCTGTGCAGGACTCTGAACTCCCTTTGTGCAGGTACCTGGTATGTGAATAACACTTAGCAAGGTGAGCACAGGAGAACCAAGATCTGGGGAGGCTTTTCTTTCCTTTCTTGTGGTCTTTGCATGGAAAAAATAGATCACAGTGGCCTAACTCCCACAGTGCAGAGAGAGTGGGGTTGACAGGCTGAGAGAGTTGGTTTCTAGGAAGCTTTTGGTGCCCATGGATGTCCCAGAGATGGTCCAGGGCTGGAACCCTGCTATGAAAGTAGGATAAAAACAAAAGAGACCACCCATATGGCTTCTGAGATGCTGGTGTGATGCAGGCCTGTTGGATTCTTGATCTGATTAAGAACAGCTTTTAGAGCTGCTATCTGTTATTGAGCAGATGGTAGCACTGGGGCTACTGGTTTTAGTGGTAGTAGGAGTCCATTGAGACAGAGGTGGGGTAAGAAGGTAAAGTATAAGTTTTTTTGCTATGCTTTTGTTGAAAACTGCCTGTTAAAGGAGTTTGAGAGTAAATACTGCTGTCCTGGGATTGACAAACAGCAACCTGGATCAGCTTCAGCTTTAGGACAGAAGTTCCTCCTTTTCTGCTTGCTCTGCCAATACAACTCAGGAGCTCCAGCAGCTCTGGTGATGTGTTTTGACTTAAAGGGGGGTAATTTGGCCTTGAGTTGGTGCTGGAGAAAATGTTCCTGTGCAAGAAGAGCTCTTTCTCCTTCTCTGACAAAGCACTGAGTGGCTGGAGCAGCTCGTGGAGCAGCTCACACAGCTCCTGGTGTCCCTGCAGCACTGCCAGTCTTAACATTCACCTCTCAGTTATTACACATTAAAAACCTGTAGTGGCATAAAACCGGCTGGGAAGCTTCCCATTAAAACTTTGGAGCACTGGGGTGGAATGGGAGCATCTCCAGGCCTTCTGGAAGGGAAACTGTGCTGATAGAGCTCTGCTCTTGTCCTCTCCACAGTTGGTTTCGTAAGAAACACGCTCAGGCAGAGGCTCTGGTGCCCATACCCCCCAGCCCAGAGACAAAGGACCGGTGGAGAAGCATGACGGCGGTGCCTTATCTGGAAGATCTGCATGGCTACAACGAGGAAGAAGATGATGACTTGTATGACATTGAAGATGATATCATCTACACTCAGGACTTCACAGTACCAGGTAGGAGAGAACGGTGCCGGGATGGGTCGGAGCCGAAGTGGCTTTTTGTTTTTTCATCACTTGAAGGCTTTTTAGGAAAGGCCTCATGGTCTTGAATAATCCTCTCAGCAGCAGAGGGGACTATTGATTGTGAAGTGGGGCGAGTGACGCACGGTGAGTGAGCCGTGATGCTCCGGATGCTTCGGTCCTTTATTTGATCAGCGAGGGCGCCCCTTCCTGTGTGTTACCCAGATGCCAGTTCCTTCCTCCAGTAATAGCTGGCTCCTGCTGGACTCTGTTGTTTAGCACATTTAATTCCCCTTGCTAGACTCCGAGTTCTTTTGGAGCTGAGCCCTGCGGTGACTCAGTGCGCAGAGGAGAGGGCACATCTGGGGAAGAAGGGTGCTTGGAGCCTTTTCTGCTCCACTCGTGGTAACTCTCTGCTGACAGAATCACTTCTGTTGTTATTCAGGATTTCCTGTTGTTTAAGGTGAACCAGCCAGTAGGGACGGGGCCGTGTGTGGTTTTAACCTGTGGTGGTGGTCGAGTTGTCTTCCTTCTGCAGCATCTCTGTACCCACCAGCCTGGGAGCAGAGGGCTGAGGGGCTGTGGTGGGGCTGAGGACAACGATTGCTCGGTGTTCTGGTCCTGAGTGATGACTGCAGCAGCTTCTTTGTCTCACTGCCTGTGTTCTCATCAAGAGAACACGAGTTGCTGGATTAATTACTTCAGCCTCCTTTGGTTTGGAGCGAAGGTTTCAGTGCTGGTTGTAGGGGTGCTGATGTGCTTTACCAATGTGATTAGAGGTACTGTGAGTGTCCTCTCCTTGTGACACTGAAAGTCCCAGTTTCTGGAGCTCAGGACTAAGCAAATGTTCTTCCTTAACGATGGCCTTGTGGGTGTCTGTGGATCTGAGCAAAAGCAGGGTCTGGTTTTACCAAACCCTGCACCCTCAGACCTTGTTTTTCTCTTGGTTTCATGGTTAGGCAGAAGTTCCTTTTTTGAAGCACCACCATGGAAGAACAAAGTGTCAGGCTTTGAGCTGGAAAAAGCCTCAAATTATGCTCAGTGCTCAAAATTTCTTTGGGCAACAGCTTGAAACAAGGTTGGCTTCCCAGGCAGCACCTTCCAAGGGGAAAGGGGAGAGGCTGCTTGGAGCCCAGGTCACCAAGCCAGCGCTTGGCCCCGTGGTGGCACCCAGGGAAACGTCCCCACCAGGGTGTCTGCTGGGATGTTCAGCTGCACGGATGTGTAGGTGGGTTGGAGGTGGAGCCTGCCAAGGTGAAGGGAGTCTCATCAAAGTGAAATAAATCTATTTCCTAGTGCTGATTCACTGGTGGCAGTCAGGTAATTTATAACCTTTTCTAATAGAGCTGATGTCCCGGTGCCAGCTGGGTGACCTGCAGAGCTCTGTCCTTTGCTCTTTTCTTGCATCCCACAGACTTTTGTGCTGGGATCTGCCCCGGGCCAGGCCTCTCTGCAAGGTGGAGGCTGCTTGAAAGGAGGAGAAGGAGGGCTGGAGCTCCTGCCATCCAAAGAGAGGCTGAGAGAGTTGGGGCTGTTCAGCCTGGAGAAGAGAAGGCTCTGGGGAGACCTCAGAGCAGCCTCCCAGGACTGAAAGGGGCTCCAGGAAAGCTGGGAAGGGGCTCCTGATCAGGGAGTGCAGGGAGAGGATAGGGGGAAGGGTTTGAAGCTGAAAGAGGGGAGATTGAGTTGAGATCTTAGGGAGAAATGTTTTGGTGTGAGGGTGGGGAGGCCCTGGCCCAGGTTGCCCAGAGCAGTGGTGGCTGCCCCATCCCTGGAGGTGTTCAAGGCCAGGTTGGATGGGACTTGGAGCCCCCTGATCCAGTGGGAGGTGTCCCTGCCCATGGCAGGGGGTGGGACTGGCTGGGCTTTGAGGTCCCTTCCAACCCAGACCATTCCATGGTTCTGTGGCCGGTCTGTGTGCCTTTACCCTCTCCTGGGGGTGCCTTCCAAGAGGATGCCCTCTGGGCGGGCAGATCTGTTGCTCTCTCTACCTGGCTGTCTCACAGCCAGCCCAGGAGAGCCTCTCACTGCTTCTTTGGCAGCAGGCTAGAGAATCACCTCGTGTGTGTCTCTAACAGTGCTCTGTTGCTTCCCTGTGCATTCCCAGCTGCAGAGGAGGAAGCTGAGGCAGGGCTTAGCGGACAGAGCGGAGCGCGGAGCCGTCACGACGAGCTGATTGGAGAGGAAGCTGTGCTCACATCAGCTGCAGGCACAGAAGAGGAGCATAAAATATAGCCTAGGAGCCAGATCCCCTGCCCTCCTGGGCTTCCCTTGGCCTGAGCTAACGGCAGAGGCTGGAGAGTGCAGGATCATCTCCTTGCATCCCCCAAGCTTCATCAGGATCCTGCCCATCTCCAGAACAGTTTGTAGAAAAGTTTGTTCTGCAAGGGAATAGTTCTTTAGATTTTGGCTCTGTGTTTTTAAGCAAAGGGTTCAGAACACTGCAGAGGGAGGTGACTCTTTCAGAGTGGGTTACGTGGCCCGTTCCTGCAGACCTGTCCCATGAGTGGTTCTGTACAGAAAATGCGTTCCTATCCTCGCTCTGGTTAAAGTATTTGGTTTCTTTTTAACTTTTCCAGTCCTGATTAGCCTGCATTGTCTGCTTTAAACACTTCAGAGTGATTAAAAGTGGCAGCTTAGGCAGACCTCCAACATCAGAGAGTGGCTGTGTGTCCAGCAGCCCCAGGACAGAACTGTCTGTCCTGGCTGCCATGGAGGAGCTCTGGTGTTTGGAAGAACACCACGCTCTGCCTTTCCTCTGAAGAACAGCAGAGCGTGTGAGATCTGGGTGAAAGTTGGTGCTGAACCCTCCACGCTGAGTGGGCAAAGCGTTGTGCCCACCTGTGCCACCTTCCCACCATTCCAGGCCTGCAGCTGCATCCCACATCCTGGGGATGGAGTCTGATCTGTGCTGGTGTGGATGCTCCTCCAGCAGCTGTGTCCTTCTGCCACAGAGCTGGATGGACTCTGACATCAGGCAGGTGACTCCAATAGTGGGAGATCATCTCCAGAGCAGGAATGTCAGCTATTATCCACCCCAAAGGCAAACAGCAGTATTTAAACCCAAAGAAGAGCTGTCATTCCAGAAGACAGGCTAATTACTAGAAGATTTTTAAAGTTCTCATGTAATTTGTGCTGTTCAGAGGGATTAGAGACCTAAATGTTAATTGTGGCCTGCACTTCCCATGTTATTTATCCAGAATGGGTGGGCTGGGCATGATTTTGGTTTAACTTAATTGGTGAACAGTGATGGGGTTTCACCTTCCAGTTATTTCAAGAGTTGTTGCTTAGGTAGTGGAATAAAACGTTGTTTGCAGTCGGTGCCCTCTTTCCAGGACTTGTAGCCTCGGGGCCTGAGTTGGAGGCATCCATAAAGGGTGGATCCTTTGGGGACTATCAAACACAGCAGCCCAGCTGTGGGCTAGAAGTCAGGAAGTCTCCAGGGAACCATGTGGAGCAGGAGGAGGCTTTCTGGATGCTCTCCTGCTGCTGAGTGTGTCGCTGTCAGGCAGGGCCCTGCCTTAGGAGGTGGCTGAGTCTGAACACGTGTGGTTTGGTACCACCATTGGTTTGGGAACATCTTTAAGTGGGGAACAAATTCTCCCTCAGAGAAATCACCTCTGGCTTGGCTTGGCCTAGAAAGGACAAAGCACAGCCCAGTGTGCCCATAGACCCAGCAGGAAGAGATTGGGTTTGGATTTAACCCCTGAACAGCTGAGACCTGGCCCACTGTGAGGGATCATCCTCTCTGCTTCACCCTCCAAGTCCTGGTCAGGCTGTGGCAGAGCTCAGGCTGCTCACAGGACCTGTGGAGATCCCTTAAAGTAAGGCTGTTCACGAAAGGAAGGATAGGAGAGGTTGTTGAGGGATGTGAAGATGCAGTGTATGGGTTTGATGTCTGTGATGGACAGAAACACCCTCCCCAGAGGCACAACGCTTGTAACAAGGTGCAAGGAGGAATTAGGGCTGCAGAGGGTCCCAGTGTGGGTGCCCTGGTGGTGTGCAGGGGGTCCCAGTGTGGGCGCCCTGTGCCCTGGTGGTGTGCAGGGGGTCCCAGTGTGGGTGCCCTGTGCCTGGTGGGTGTGCAGGGGGTCCCAGTGTGGGTGCCCTGTGCCTTGGTGGTGTGCAGGGGCTCCCAGTGTGGATGCCCTGTGCCCCGCTGGGTTTGCAGTGGAGCAGCTTGCACAGGGAATAAACTCCCATCCAGTGTTAGCCAGGCCTTCCTGCAGGATCCTCCTGAACTTGCTCAGCTCCACGGGGCTGTTACAGTTCCAGTGGTGACACCACATTCCCATAAATCCCTCAGACCCCTGTTGATGGGCGATCGGTGCCGCTTTGGTTCGTTGGGGCAGCGAGAGCAGGAGCGACTCACGGGTGGGAGTGGGCATTCTGTTTGGGAAGGGAGAAGAGGGATCCTTATTAGATCTTACATTCTTCAGAGGAAGAAGGGGGGCTTTGAGAATATTCTTGTATTTTCCAAGGGTTATTTAAAGATTGATGCAGGTCTGTAGAGAGCTTTAAATGTTACAGAGCCCCGGTTCAATCGGTGTTAAACCTCTCACCCGAGGGAAGCGCTGAGCACGTGGCAGAGCATCCTCTCCTCTTCTTATTTGGAGAGAGGCAGCGTGCGTAATAAATGGATGTGAGCATCTTCCTCACTGCTTTTGTGCTGCTGTTTCAGATTTAGAAAGCTGTGCTGGGCTTTTTTCTCCCCTCCTTTTAACCCTTCCCCTACCGCAGCCCCATCTCCTGCAGAGGCAGATGGGCTGAGCAGCTCCAGCCTAGTTCTTTTTTTTTTTTACTCCCTTCACAATTCAGTCTGAGGCTGGAAAATAAAGCTGAGGCTGGAAAATAAAGCCAAGGCTGGAAAATAAAACCTAGACTGAAGAATTAAAACCTGGTGCTTGAAAAGGTGCTTTTGGAGCTGCAAATCATGTGCACGTTTATCTGACAAACACAAGCGATTCAAAAACTCTTCACGGTTTGTTTCTCCAACCTTTTCTTTTTGTGCCTGAATGAGCTGGATGGGGCTGTTAAAGAAATGCAAGAGGTGGCAAGGACGAATATGCACGTTCTCAACTGCCTCTCTCCACCCTCCTTTTATTTATTGTATTTTTAGCCCTGCTCAGCCGGCGCTGCTGAGGTAGGATACGGCTGTTCCACCAGACACGGCGCTGGGTCGCTGCCTTCCGCGTGGGCAGGCAGTTGCCAAGACTCATCCCATGTTGAATTCTTATTTTCATTAATTTGAACGTCAGCAACTGTCATTGGTGAAGGAGGTAAAATTAGCTTGCAGCTCCCCCTCCCTCCTCGATATCCGTAATAGACTCCCGGGACTGTGCTTTGGAAGTGGGGTGGGAGAAGGAGGAGGGAAGAGTGGCACGAAAGACAAATGAACTCTTTGGATCTGATATTTTTTTTTCCCCTTCCCAGGCAGAAATGTTAAGTGAGTTCAGCTGAGGGAGGAGAAGGAGCGATGCTCTGTTTTGCTCTGGATGGGAGATTTGGGGTTCTGGATGGGGGGATTTGGGGCTCTGGATGAAGTGATGTTAAGCTCTGGATAGGGTGATTTTAGGCTCTGGATGGGGTAATTTTGAGGCTCAGAATGAGGTGAACTGGGGCTTCTCAAAGAGGTGATTTGGGGCTTCTCAAAGGGGTGATTTGGGGCTTCTCAAAGGGGTGATTTGAAGCCCTAAGGATGTGCAGTTGGGGTGTAGGGAGGAGAGGAAAAGCCCTCACCCCTGGTGACAGGGGACAATTGGCCCTGCTCCGAGGCACCAGGGAGAGCCACATCCTTGGAGGAGCTCCAGGCCAGCCTGGCCCCACTTCTGGAGGGACACAGGGCTTGGACATAGAATCATGGAATGGTTTGGGTTGGAAAGAGTCTTAAAGCCCAGCCAGTTCCAACTCCCCTGAGGCAGAAACCCTCAGGTAAGCAGCAGCCAAATGGTGACCAGGAGCTGTGTCAAAGCCCTGGAGCTGTCAGGGATGGATGCAGGAGCAGGTCCTTGGGGAAATCCACTGTGCTTGTAACCTAGAATCACCCTACAACAGCCAGGTCCATCCAATCCACCTTCTCCCACTGTTTCTGGCCCCTGTCCCCAGCTGGTGATGGACCAGCAGTGCTTCATCCCAGTTTGGATGGCAGGAGGCCCAGCTCTGGCTTGCTGGAGCATCCAAACCATGGCACTGGGAAGGTGCTCTGAGCTCTCAGCAAACCAGGAGAGCAGCTGACTTAGCTTGAAGAACTGACTGCTTTGGTCTAGACATCAGTCAACGGGGATTTCTCAAGGTAATTCCTGCCCAAAGCCTTTTAGGGGGAGAAATCCCATCCCTGGTTCCTGGGTGTTGGCCATGGAAGTGCTTGATCTGCTGCCTTATTTCCAGGGATGCATCTTCACTCCAGCCTGCACTTTACTCCCACTCTCTGCACCAGTGAGGCTTTTCCAGAGCTGGTGCCACCAGGCAGAGGGACAAGGTCCATGCTGGATCCACGTTCCTCCTGTCTGTGCTGCCTGGGGAGGGTCTCCAATCCCTCTTCCCAGCACAAGCCCTCCAGGGAGAGGAAGGTGGGTGCTGAAGGTGCCTTCATCCAGACAAGGTGACCTCCGTGACCCCTTGTGGTTTTCCCAGTTGACTCCTCACCCATGGAGGATGCTCTGGAGGAGCTGTGCAGGGATGGAGGATGGGAGCAGACGGGAGCCCACAGTGGTACCCAGGGGGAGAGATGGATCCGAGGTGGATCCTGCTGTTGTCCAGAGGAGAAGCAGCTCTCCCACAGCCCCCATCCCCATGTGTCCCCCTCCTCCCCAGTCCCTGGGGGGCGATGGTTGGTGCAGGTGGAGGGGGGTGACGTGCTGGTTGGCCTTGGCAGAGAAAGGATTGAGCATCCTTTAAAGAAAATGATACATAATCGTCTTACAGCCTTCGCTTCCACTCAAACCTCTGAGTCATAACTGAAGGGCCCTGGAGCGTGACGTTCCTGATGGAAGGAAATTGCCTTGGCTGGATCCGGTGGGGGGGGGGAGAACCAGGAACCTGACGAATCCTCTCCTCAGCCCTGCCTGGGGGATGTGTGGCGTTGCTGGTGGGAGCTGTGGCCGTGTCCCTTCCTGTGCCAGGGGGTCCCTTGGCTCTTCCATGGGTGAATGAGTGCACCCTGAGCCCCAGCCCAGCCCCGACAGCGGGCAAAGGGCTGAGTCACCCCTGAGCTGGCTCGTGGAGGGGTTGTTTGAAGGCATTCTTCCCTCTGGGTGTCCCCTTTAGGGACGAGGGTACATCTGAGCTGCCCCCAGCCCCTGCCAGACCTGGCCCCAAGCTGCCAAAGCAGCTGGGCAAGTGCTTCACAAACACCTCAGCCCTGGGGCCTCTGCAGGTTGGTGGATGGGGCTGGGGCTTGCACCTTCCTCCAGGGAAGGGAGGAGGAGGAGAGCCTTCCTCCACTGCTGCCCCTCTGCTCCCCAGCCAGGAGCCAGCCTGGGGGTCCAGGAGGGGCACAAGGGTTCAGACTCGTGCCCAGGTGCTCCAGCCCGAGGCTGCAGGGTGGGAGCAGGGGACAGGGTGGGCACGGAGGTTCCAGCTCCTGCACAGGGGTTCAGGGTGGGCACAGGGGGTTCAAGCTCCTACCAGGGGTTCAGTCTGTTGCCCGGGGTTGCAGGGTGGGAGCAGGGCTTCAGGATGGGCACAAGGGTTCATGGAGGTCCAGTCTCCGGGGTGGGTGGGCACAGGGGCTTTCACCTCCTGCCCAGTGGTTCAAGGTGGGCATAGGGGTCCAGCTCTTGCCCAGGGATTCAGGATGGGTGCAGGGGATCAGTATCCTGCCTGGGGGTTCAGAGTGGACACCAGGGACCACCAGCTGCTGCATGCTGGAGAAAGAGGGGTAAAACCAGTGCTTGGCAGGAGCAGGGAAGGAGTTGTGATCTCAGGCTCCCTGCCTCACACATCCCCCATTGGTGCTGCCTCTCCTGTGGTCCTCGACGACTTAGAAACAGGCTGTGAATTCCCTCCGGAGCAGCGTGAGGGGAAGGGATGCTCTCGGGTGTCAGCGATGCTCGGGGGCCGTTCCTCTGCCTCACCATCTCCCTTCCCTTGCAGGACAGGTGCCTGAGGAGGAGGCAGGGCAGAACGGGCAGAGCCGTGGCAGGGGGCTGCCCAAGGCCGTGTGCATGAACGGGACGGAGACGGGACAGCTGAGCACCAAATCGAAGGCAGAGCGGCGAGCGAGCGCCTCTTCCAACCCTTCCCGCAAGGCCTGCTCTGCCAGCAGCAAGATCCGCAAGCTCTCCACCTGCAAACAGCAGTGAGGCAGGAGCCCCGCCCTCGGCACTGGTAAGGGACAGCCCTGCCCCGCGGGGGAGTGACCACCCAGCTCAGAGACCAACCCCGTCCTGGGCTGCACCCACAGCAGGGGGAGCAGAGGGGAGGGAGGGGATTGTCCCCCTCTGCTCTGCTCCGAGGAGACCCCACCTGGAGTCCTGTCTCCAGTTCTGGAGTCCTGAGCACAGGAAGGACAGGGAACTCTTGGAGTGAGTCCAGAGGAGGCCATGAAGATGATCCAAGGGCTGGAGAACCTCCTGTATGAGGGCGGACTGAAAGAATCATAGAATGGTTTGGGTTCGAAGGGATCATCTGCTTCCAACCCCCTGGGGACACCTCCCACTGGATCAGGGGGCTCAAAGCCCCATCCAACCTTGCCTTCAAAAAAAGATAGAATTGGGTTTGTTCAGCCTGGAGAAGAGAAGGCTCTGGGGAGACCTTAGAGCAGCCTCTCAGGACTGAAAGGGGCTCCAGGAAAGCTGGGGAGGGGCTCTTGATCAGGGAGTGCAGAGATAGGATGAGGGGAACAGTTTTCAACTGAAAGAGGGGAGATTGAGATGAGATCTTGGGAAGAAATGTTTTGGTGTGAGGGTGAGGAGGCCCTGGCCCAGGTTGCCCAGAGCAGTGGTGGCTGCCCCATCCCTGGAGGTGTTCAAGGCCAGGTTGGATGGGTTTGGAGCCCCCTGATCCAGTGGGAGGTGTCCCTGCCCATTCAGGGGGTGGAACTGGCTGGGCTTTGAGGTCCCTTCCAACCCATTCCATGGTTCTGAGTGCCTGGCCCTGCCCCAGCCATGGCCAGTGGGAGGGACCAAAACGGGTGCTTTGTGGTCCTGGGTGTGGAGAGGGGAGAGGGCTGGGTGCTGAGCATCCCTCTGCAAGTGTTCCTGGCACCCAGACCCTGGATCCCTTGCGTTGCTGGTGGGTGCAGAGCCCCATGCTCCCCCCTCCCCGTGCCCTGCTCTGCTGCCTGCCCAGCTCTTGCTTTTTCCTTTCCTTACAAGCTGCTGCCCTAATCCCTTCACCCCCCTGGGGCTGCAGCCAGGCTGTGTCGTGCCACCCCCTTTCCCTGCACCACAGTACCCCCCACCTTTGCATCTCCCACCTCGAGGGGAGCACAAAGCCTCCTGGGTGCTGAGCACATCCAAAGCTGTCCTGAGAGAGACCCCAGAGCAGGAGGAGATGCCGTGGGGAGGTGGCTGTGCCTCCCTTCCCTCTCCACGGGGGAAGCTGAGCACCCTCTTTTGCTTTTCCCCCCCATCCTCCTCTTTTCCTCCCTGGCTCTGCAGCCCCCTCCCCTTCTTCCCACCCCTCATTCATAAATGAGGCAGCAATGACTCATGTTCAGCTCTCATCCACCCCCGGCCTCACGCTTGCGCTCGTCACCGCCGCTCGGGGAGGTGGCGGGGGGGGGGGGGGGAGGCTGAGGCTTGGATCACGACCAGCTTTGTGGTGTGAAAAAAAAAACCCAAAAGAGCCAGGAATAAAAAAAAACCAACCCTGTTCCTCCCCCCCACACCATCCCCACCACCACCTTCCCAGCAGCCGCTCAGCCCCGCTGGCAGCTTTCATCTTTAATTCATGGCTGGCAGTGAGTCACCTGCACGGGGAGGTGCTGCATCCGCAAGCAAATGCCTTGGATCTTGGGGCTCCCCTGGGATTTGCTGCTCCTCTCACCCCTTCCCAGTTGGGTACTGGTTGGGAGGGCTCCATAGCACCCGTTTTGGGAAGGAGAAGGTCCGTGCTGGCTGCTGGAGCCTGGTTCCAGCCCTTCCTCTGTCCTCCTCCTGCATTTTTTCCTGAAAGCAGGGAAGTGCTCCTGTCTCCGTGGCATAAATGAAGTTCCTTGACTGTGTTTTCCCCTTGGATTTTTGCTTCCCAGCTTCAGGGCCAGGGTTCCTGAGTTTTGCACCCCTCCAGGGCCAGAGCAGGGACCCCAAGACCCCCTTTTTTTGCTCCCATTCTGGCAGGGGAGGGACCTGGAGCAGGATGAGACCTTCCTGGCTTCAGTGCCAGGGCTCCCGAGCAGAAGAAGGGACCCCAGACCCCCCTTTTTATGCTCCCATCCCATCAGGAGAAGCACCTGCAGCAGGATGCGACCCTCCCAGCTTCAAGACCGTGTGCTGAGCATGTGCTTCCCTCTGGGACTGGAGAAGGGACCCCAGATCCTCTTTTCATGCTCCCATCCTGGCAGGAGAGGGACCTGGAGCAGGATGTGACCCTCCCAGCTTCAGGACCAGGGTTCTCAGGGGGTAAAAAAGGGACCCCAGACCCTTTCTTTCTCCCACCCTGGAGCGGGATGAGACCCTCCTGGTTTCAGAGCCACGTTTCCCAAGCAGAGGAAGGGACCCCAGACCCTTTTCCTGCTCCCATCCTTGCAGGAGGAGGACCTGGAGCAGGACGTGACCCTCCCGTAGCCACAGCAGAGCTGGAGTTCTCACCAGCCCTGCCCTGCCTGACCCCTCCTCCTCTCTCTTCTCCCTCCAGCAGGGCCCCAGGACCCTCGCCCCCCACCCTGACCCCCATCTCTGCCTCCCTCCTGGCAGTGGACTGTGCTTGCGATCCAAAAAACCAACCACCCAGAGGAACCCACGGCCCCCTCTCCCAACCTTCCCTGCGGCCCCCGCTCCGGACAGCGCCCAGGAACCAGAAAAGAAGTCGATGGTGGTGGCCAAGACCCTTCCATCCCACCACGGAATCTTCATCCAAGATGCTGCCCTCCCCTCCCCTCCCTTCCTTGTCCTCCCCCAATCACTCTTTGCCAATCAAGACACTGATTTCTGGGTTTAATGTCGCGATGGGAAGGGTGGGATGAGCCCCCTCTCCTCGGCCGTGCCCACCCCGGCTGCGTAGAAGTCGTGCAAAGCCATTGCCGTGCACTTTATGTTTTAGACTACTGTTATTATATTATATATTTTCCTCTTTTTTGGGGTTTTTTTTTGTTTATATTTGCGGTCTATTTAGAGATTCCTACACATCGTGATGTGTTTAAAATAAACCAGATGAGGAAACAAAACAAAAGAAACCAACCAACCACCAACAGGTATTAAGACAAAACAAAACTCTATTAAACCTGCATGCTGAAAAGGGCTCGGAAAAGGGAAGGGGGTGCGTTCGTCGTCTTTGTTTCTTTTCTTTTTTTTTCCTTTTCTTTTTTTTTTTTTTTTTAAAAGACAAAAAAAGAAAATAAAATGAAAACAGTGAGGTGGGTTTGATGTCCTTCCGCCTGCAGCCAACGGGGGCTCCTGCCACAACCCTGCGCCCTGCTGGGGGAGTGGGGGGTGATGCCACAGGGATGCCAGGGCAGGATGGGATCGGGGTGGTGTTGGGGCAGGGTTGGGGTGATGCCACGGTGATTCTGGGGCAGGATGGGGTGATGCGAAGGGAGGATTGGGGTGATGCCAGGAGGATGATGTTGGGGCAGGATTGGGGCAGTGCTGGGGTAGAATTGAGGTAATGCCAGGAGGATGCCAGGACAGGATTGGGGTGATGTTGGGTAGGATTGGGGCAGTGCTGGGGTAGAATTGGGGTAGTGCCAGGAGGATACCAGGCCAGGATTGAGGTGGTATTGGGGCAGGATTGGGCTAATGCCAGGGTGATGCTGAGGTTGGACTTTGGGGATACCAGGGGATGCCAGGGCAGAATTAGGGTGATGCCAAGGCAGAACTGGGGTGATGTCACGGTGATCCTGAGGCAGGACTGGGGCAATGTTGAGGTGATGCTGGGGCAGGATTTGGGGGGATGCCAGGGGAATGGCAGGGCAGGATTAGTGTGATACTGGAGCAATGCTGGGGCAGGAGCAGGGAGATGCCAGGGCAGGGCTGGGGTGATGCTGGAGCCGGATTGGGGTGATGCCAAGGGGATGCTGGGGCAGGAGAGGTGCAATCCTGGGGTGATGCCAGGGGAGGATTGGGGTGATGTCAGGGCAGGAGTAGGATGATGTGGGGGCAGGATTGGGATTATGCAGAGGTGATGCCAGGGCAGGAGAGGGGTGACTCTGGGGCGATGCTGGGGCAGGAGCAGGATGATGCCAGGGACAGGAGCCACGGTGATACCAGGGCAGGACTGGGGAGATGCTGGGGGGGCATGAACCAGGGCAGGGTTGGGATGATGCAGAGGTGATGCCAGGGCAGGAGGGCTCGATGCCAGGACGATGCCCAGGCAGGATTGGTTGATGCCAGGGCAGGAGCAGGTCCCTGCCCTCCCCAGCACTGGAAGGTGAGAAGCAAAGCTCAGGAAAGTCACAGTCGCTTGGTTTTGGTTTGTTTTTTTTTTTTCCTCCTTTGTTTATAGATTTAAAAACGCGGAGTTAGTGCTTTGGACAGAGACTTTGCAGAGGGAAGGAGCAACCCGGCTTCTTTACTCACATGCAATTGGGGGGCGGGGGCGGCGGGAGGGGGCCCCGCACCTTCCCCGGCTCCCAGGTATCACAGCTCACCCTTCTTTCCGCCCCCATCCCATCCTTAAAAACACAACCACCAACCCCATCCAAAGCCACCCCCTCCCGTGACGCAGCAGCCGCCACCTCCGTAAACATCAATAAATAACCTCCCACCGCCCGGAGCCCCGCGCTGCGCTCCCGGGGGGGGGGTGCAGAGCACCCAGGATCCCCCCCGAGCAGAGAGGACAGCGCTGGGGGAAGAGGGGGGGCAGGAAGAGAGGCAGCCCCCCACCCCTATAGGGGTTATTTACAGGGGGGGGGGTTCAGGGCTGGTCCTGCCCCCTCCAGCCTTTGGGGATTCGCTCTTGCCCCCCCCCCCGCCCCTCCAGCATCCTCCTGCCCCAGCCCCGCTTCCAGTTTAGATCCCAGGCTCCCTGCAGAACTGGGGCGGGGGGGGGGGGGCGTGGGCTTGAGGAGGCGACTCCCCCCTCCCCCAAATAACTGCCTCCCCCCCCCCCCCGCTTTCACCCAGCCAGGGCAGCACCGCAGCATCCCCCCAGGTGGCCGGGGGTGGGGGGACACAGCTCTGTCCCCTTCCTCGCCTGGACGTTCCGGCCGACCGGGAGGCGTTATTGCTTGTAAAAAACCAGAGAGGGGTGGGGACAGCGGTAAAACCCCTCCCCACTGACCTCCCGGCTCCACCTCTGCACCCCTGGGACGCCCCCACACCCCCCCACACCCCCCGCCGCCACCTCCTGGCACCTCGCTCCCAGGAGTGAGTGGGCTCGCCAACCCCACACCACCGCCCACCCCCCTCACCTGCACCATAGGGGGGGGGTTCAGCCAGGGGACCCCCCACGCGTCCTCCTGGCTTTCCCGTGCCGCGGCCACGCTTCCCGCGGTGCCACGGGGCACCGGGATGGTCCCCACGCTGGCAGCAGGAGGGGATGGAGCCCCCAACCCCAGTGGGGGCCAAACCCCCCCTCCGCTGGGCTCTGTACCCCTCGTGCTGGGCTTAGACAGGGCTGTGGTCAGGGGGGGCATCGCTGGCCGCCACGGCCACCGCGCACTCCGTGCTCTCTCCCGCTTTCCTCAAGTGCCCGTAGAGCCGCTCTTCGAGGCCACCAGTGATCTTGTCCATCAGCTCCGAGCCAGACCCCAGCCCCAAACACCTCCCTGAGCCAGGGCAGTCGTCATCCCCGGGGGTCTCGGAGCCAACCTTGGCTCAGGGACCACCTCTCCGGGCTCCTCCACGATCACCTGGATCTCGGGATCGGGCAACGCCGGCGTAGGTGGGACCCCATCGCTTGCTTCCATGGCCTCCTCATCACCGGCGCTGACGATGCGGGGCAGGGGGCTGTGGAAGCGGGCGTCCAGGGGGTAGTTGGCGCTGTCGCCGCGGCGCAGGGGCGTGCGGTGCCGCTCGAGCGCGGGGTAACGCACGCCGGGGTCGCTGTACTGCTTGGCGTGCTGCCACTGCTTGCGCAGGTGGGTGCGGGAGCGGTGCTTGCCCCGCAGCGGCGATTCGTCGAACTGGGGGTCGTGACGCACGAAGGCGTTGAACAAGGCGTCCGTCTTCTCGTCGATGCTGTAGTCCCGCCGCGGCGTCGCGGCCCGCCCCGCGAACATCTGCCCGTACGGGGACCAGGATGCCAAGGGGCTGTGGGGACGCGGGGGTCCCCCTCCTGCTGCACCCGTGGTTGTGCTGCCGTCTTCGTCTTCTTCATCCTCTTCTTCTTCCTCCTCCTCCTCCTCCGGCTCGAGGCCCTCGAAGCTCTCGAAGATGGTGCCTTTCCGCCCCGCGCTGGTGAAGCAAATGCGCTTCTCGGACGCCGTCTGGTCCTTGGGGGTCCCCTCGTCGCCCCCCCGGCTGGGCGCCTCGATGGAGGCGTAGCCGCTGTCCATCTGCAGCAGCTTGCGCGTGCCAGGCTCCGCTTCCTCCGCCTTGGGCCGAGCCCAGAGCTTCTCCTCGGGGCCTTCGGCCTCGGCCAGGGAGGAGGAAGGACAAGGGGGGACGCCGGCGGCGGAAGAGGTGCTGTCGCCGCCGTCGCTGCGCACCGAGTCCTGGTCGTTGCTGCGCTCCGAGGACGCGTAGAGCTCCAGCGAGGCGCGCAGGCTCCAGATGTCGTGGTAGGCGCTGGGCTGCTCCGCGTCGCCGCCGTCGCTGCCCGTGCCCCCCTCGCCCGGCTCTAGCCTGCGGCCATTGCCCCGCGTCACGGCCGAGCAGTGGGCAGGGGGCGATGCCAGCGCAGCGCTGGCGGTGCCACCAGCCCTCCCCCCCCCCGTGCTCTGCCACCAACCCCAACCCGCTGTCACCCAAGAACCTCACCTTCCGGCCACCCTATCAAAGCAGGAAGGTGGGAGCCCCCTTCCCATGCAGTGTGGGGGGCCCTCGGTGCCTTCCCTGTGCCCAGCTTGCTCATCCCTGTGCCCAACCACCCATCCCTGGGGCCAGGTTGCCCATCCCTGTGCCCAGCTCACCCAGCCCTGGTGCCCAGTTCACCCATCCTGGTGCCCTGCTCTCCCATCTGTTTCCCAGCTGTCCCAGCCCTGGTGCCCTGTTCACCCATCCTGGTGCCGTTTACCCATCCTGGTTCCCAGCTCACCCAGCCCTTGAGCCCTGCTTGCCCATCCCTGTGCCCAGCTCTCCCATCCTGTTTCCCAGCCCACCCATCCCAGTTCCCATCTTGCCCATCCCACTGCTCAGGTCACCTATCCCAGTGCCCAACTCGCCCATCTTGGTGCCCAGCTCACCCATACTGGTGCCCAGCTCACCCATACTGGTGCCCAGCTCACCCAGCTTGCCCTTTTGTCACCCAGCTTCCCAATCCCAGTGCTCAGCTTGCTCATCCTAGTGCCGAGTTCACCCATCCCTGTTTCCAGCTTGCCCATTTGGTGCCCAGCTCGCCCAATTCACCCATCCCAGTGCCCAGCTCGCCCATCCCCTCTATCTACTGAAAAATACCTGCCGAGAGAGGGGGGGGGGCTGCCTGGGGAGGGCAGGAAGGGGCCGCTGGCGGGGTGGAAGGCCACGTCGTCCGTGTGGGCGATGTACTGGATGATGTCCGTCTGGTGGGGGTCCCGGTCCTCCTGGTCCATGCTCTCGCTGGCCGCCCTCTGCCGCTGGAACTGCCGCCGTTTGGGGGACCCTGAGGGCACGGGGGGAGGGCACAGGGCAGGGTTGGGGGCATAGTTCCATCCTGGCACGATGAGATACAGCCCCCCCCGGCCCCCCCGCCCTATTTATGCATCTCCCACCTCTGGTGTCCAGGCTGGATGCCCGCTGGGTGCTCTCCAGCTTCCACTTCTTGATCCTGAAGTAGGGGCTGGCCCCGTCCAGGCTGGCGTGACGGCGCAGGCGGGTGAAGAACTGCAGGACAGTGCCCTGTGCGGGGGCCGGGGGGGGCTCTGCGGGGCCACTGCTGCCCCCCCCAGCCCCCTTCCCGCTCCTGGGAGCTGCTGTGAACTGGAAAGGGATTGGGGGAGGCTGTGAGTGCCTCCCCCCAGCTCCAGGCACGGCCCCCCCCAACCCCAGCCCAGCTCCTTTGTCCCTCTCCTGCCAAGCTCTGCTGCACAAATGTCCCCCGGGGCAGGGGATGAGGGGGGGGGGGGGGAGGGGGGCAAGGGGAGGACAAGAGGATGGGGGGGGACAAGGAGGAGATGGGGGAGGAGAAGAGGATGGGGGGGGACAAGGAGGAGATGGGGGAGGACAAGAGGATGGGGGGGTCAAGGAGGAGATGGGGGAGGACAAGAGGATGGGGGGGTCAAGGGGAGATGGGGGAGGACAAGAGGATGAGGGGGGGTCAAGGGGAGATGGGGGGAGGAGAAGAGGATGGGGGGGGACAAGGGGATGAGGGGGGAGGAGAAGAGGATGGGGGGGGACAAGGGGATGAGGGGGGAGGAGAAGAGGATGGGGGGGGACAAGGAGGAGATGGGGGAGGAGAAGAGGATGGGGGGGGACAAGGAGGAGATGGGGGAGGAGAAGAGGATGGGGGGGTCAAGGGGGAGATGGGGGAGGACAAGAGGATGAGGGGAGGACAATGGAGAGATGGGGGAGGACAAGGGGATGGGGGGGTCAAGGGGGAGATAGGGGAGGAAAAGAGGGTGAGGGGGGGACAAGGGGGAGATGGGGGAGGATAAGAGGATGGGGGGGGTAAGGGGGAGATGGCGGGGGGTCGCAGTATGTTTCCAGCTGGGTGCCCACACAGAGCAGGGGGCAGCACCCCCCCCAGTGCCACCTCTGTGATGGGGAGTCAGGATTAGAACTCTGAGGCTATGCAGGGTGGGAAGCCCCTTCCCTCCCGCTCTTGCCACCCCACCCCCCCCCCCCACCCCCCCCCCCCCCAGCCTCCTTCCTACTCCTGGGAGCTGCTGCAAACTGGAAAGGGATGGGGGAGGCTGTGAGTGCCCCCCCAGCCCAGCTCCTTTGTCCCTCTCCTGCCAAGCTCTGCTGCACAGATGTCCCCTGAGGAAGGGGATGAAGGGGGGTCAAGGGGGAGATGGGGGGCGGGGGGGGTGTCACAGTCTGTTTCCAGCTGGGTGCCCACATGGAGCTTAGGTGCAGCACCTCTCCCCCCCGCCCCCCCGGTGCTGGGGAGTCAGAATGGGGGCAGGATGGATCCCTGGGGCTGCACAGGGTGGGAAGCCCCTTCCCCTGCCCCCTCTTGCTCCGCCCCCAAGCACTCACCGAGGGTCCCTCCCCGGAGTCGGAGGAGGTGGCCGGGCTGGCCTCGGCGAAGCTGGTGTCCACGATGGAGTTGTAGGTGTCCCCGGGCAGGGCAGAGCTGGGGCACACGGCGTGGCTGGGGAGTGCCGGCTGCGGGGGGGCTCCCCCGGGGGGCTGCGAGGTACAGGATGCTCAGGGGGCTTTGTAGGAGGGTTGGGGACACCCCCCCCCCCCCCCCCTTCCACCCAGGGCTTCCCCATCCAACAATGCCCTGAGACTCCCATCCCAGGTCTGGTGGTGCTGCACCCCGGTGCCTTCCTGGGGTGCTGCAGGACCCCCACACCTCTCCAGTGTCTCCCTGAGGTGCGCTAGACACCCCAGTCCCTCCTGTGTCTTCTTAGGGTGCTGCAGGAACCCCCTGATCCACTGGTGCTTTCCTGGGGTGCTCCTGACACCCCCTGCCCCCCTGCTGCCTTCTTGGGGTGATGCAGCACCCCCACAATCCCCCCAATCTCCCTTGGGTGCTGCAGGACCCTTCCCCCTGAAACCCTTGGTGTCTCCCTGGGGTGATACAGGACATCCCTGCCCTGTAATCCACCCGGGGTGCTGCAGGACCCCCACCCCCCAATGCCCCCCCGGTGCCTTCCTGGGTCGCTGCAGCACCCCCCATCCTCCCAATTTATTGGGGTGCTGCAGGACCTCCCCTGCCCCCCCTATCCCCAGTGTCTTCCTGCGGTGCTGCAGCATCCCCCATCCCCTCTAATGCCCCCGGGGTGCTGCAGACCCCCCTCTCCCCAATGCCCCCCGGTTCCTCCTTGGGGCGCTGCAGCACCCCCCATCCCCCCCCCCCGATCCCCTGGAGTGCTGCAGGACCTCCCTATCCCCCCGGGGGGCTGCAGGACATCCCCCAATACCCCCAGTGCCTTCTTGAGGCGCTGCAGCACCCCACATCCCCCACCCCGATGCCCCCAGGGTGCTGCAGGACCTCCCCCTCCCCAATGCCCCCCCAGTGCCTCCTTGGGCTGCTGCAGCACCCCCCATCCATCCACAACCCCCCCCCCCATGCCCCCTGGGTGCTGCAGGACACCCCCCCTCCCCAATGCCCCCCCAGTACCTCCTTGGGGGCTGCAGCACCCCCCATCCCCACCCTGATGCCCCCTGGGTGCTGCAGGACCTCCCCCCTCCCCAATCTCCTGCAGCACCCCCCATCCCCACCCCGACGCCCCCCGGGGTGCTGCAGGACCCCCCCCCCCTTTCCCCCGGGGCTCACCTGGAAGATGGCGAGGCCGGCCTTGGGGGGGGCAGGCGGGGGTCATGGCGAGGCTGTTCTCGCTGGACTCGCACTCGTGGATGGTGACGATCTTGAGGGCGGGCGGTGGGAGGTGCAGGTGGGTCAGGCGGGCGTTCTTCAGGTGGTGGAAGTCCCCCTCGGTCAGCGTGTACCTGCCAGGAGCACCAGGTTAGCAAGGGGGGGGGTGACCTCAGATCTTCCTCCCCCCGCTCCTCAGCACCCCCAAAAAACCCAACCGGTGCTTCACCTCCTCCCCTTCTCCTGGGTTTTCTTGCCTGGTCGAAGAGCGCAGCCTCGTTGAAGGAGACGCGGCGGGCGGTGGAGGAGCTGGAGGACAGGAACGCTCGCCCTCAGCATCCCGGTAGCTGGAGGACGAGAGGCAGTCGGGGTCCTCCACTTTGATGGTGATATCTGAGGAGAAAGGGGAGGGTCAGCGACCAGCTTGTGTCCCGCCCCACCTCATGGTGCCTGGTGGCTTCCCAGCTGAGGATGAGCAAAGTTGCTGCACTGGTGGCCTCAATCATGGAATCATGGAATGGGTTGGGTTGGAAGGGACCTTAAAGCCAGCCAGTTCCATGGGAAGGGACATCTCCACTGGATCAGGGGCTCCAAGCCCCATCCAACCTGGCTTGAACACCTCAGGGATGGGCAGCCACCACTGCTCTGGGCAACCTGGGCACTGTCCCACTGCAGCACCCCAGCCCTTCACGGGATCTTTGGCTCGACTGCAGCACCTCCAGCCCCCCTACACCCCCCCAGCCCTGCCATGGCACCCCAGCCCACTGCAGCACCTTCAGCCTCACCATAGGATCTCTATCCCTGCCATGGGACACCCAGCGCCACTGTGGCACCCTACCATGGGACCCCCAGTCTCCCATGGCACCCCCAAGCCCCACTATGGGACCACCAGCCTTGCCATGCATTCTAGCCCCACTGCAACTCCCCCAGTCCCACCACGGTACCCTCAGCCCACCTGCAGCACCCCAGCCCCCATGACATCCCCAGCCCCACTGCAGCTCCACCACAGCCCCCTTATTCCTGCCATGGGACCCCAGCACTGCACAGTACCCTTGGCTCCACCGTGCACCCCAGAGCCCCCACAACACCCACCCTGGGTGGGCTGCGAGTCATCCAGGTAGGTGGTGTTGGTTTTCTCCGGGTCATCGCTGGCTCTGTGGGAGGAGAAGGGTAAGAACTGCCCCACACCGACCCCCTCAGCCCCCTTTGGAGGTGCCACAACGCCGTGGGGGACAGCGGTGTCACCTGTCCCCGTGCCCATGCCCACCTGGAATGCCGTCGGTCGGCCTCGCAGCACCGTCGGCAGATGATCAGGATGCTGGAGAGCAGCACCAGGGTCCCCCGATGAAGATGGAGAGCAGGGCGAGGAGCAGGACGTAGCCATCCTGGGGGACACCTCGCCTGGCACCGCCTGCCCGGGGCACGTGGGGCTGAGCCCGGGGGGGGGGCAGGAGGGGACACACACAGCCAGCCCCAAATGCCACCTCATCGGGGTGCTGGGACCCCCACCCTGCACCGAGGCTGATGCTGATGCTCCCCAGGATGCTCCTGCTCCTTAGAAATACTCCCTGCCCCCAGGATGCTCATTCTCCCAGGATGCTGGTGTTCCCCCAAGGATGCGGCTGCTCCTAGAGATGCTCATTCTCCCTTGGGATGCTCCTGTTCCCAGTGATGCTGCTGCCCCCAAGGGATCCTGCTGCCCCTAGAGATACTCGTTGCCCCTCGAGATGCTCATTCTCCCCTGGGATGCTCATGATCCTAGAAATGCTTGCTGCCCCCCCAAGGATGCTCTTTCTCCCAGGGATGATCCTGCTCCTAGAGATGCTCGTTGCCCTCAAGATACTCATTCTTCCCAGGATGCTCCTGCTCCTAGAGATGCTTGCTGCCCCCCCAAGGATGCTCTTTCTCACCAGGATGATCCTGCTCCTAGAGATGCTCACTGCCCCTCAAGATGCTCATTCTCCTCCGGGATGCTCACTGCTCCCCGCCGCCCCCTGCCTGCCTTCACCACGGCAACCGCAAACGGGGGCAGAGCCACCGGCAGCCCCCGCACCCAGCGGCAGCAGGGATGGGACCCCCAGCCTGCTCCAGAGTGGGGGCAAACTTACACCCCCCCCAGAAAGCAGCCAGGCTGTGGGAGAGAGGCTGATCCAGTGCAGCACCCAGGACCCCTCAGATCCCAGGACCCTTGGACCCCCAGCACCCAGAGCATCTTAAAGGCTGCAAAGCATCTCGGGGCTGCAAGGCACAGGGAGGTATCACCACCTCCAGGACCGTGCAGTGACAGCAGGGCTGGGTGGCTGCTGCCACCCCACCCGGGCACAGAGCATCTCTGGGGGCTGCAGGGGCACAAAGCAGTGTCACCACCTCCAGGGCTGGTGGATGACAGCAGGGCTGGGTGGCAGCTGCCATCCTCCCCTGGCACAACCCCACCCCACGGCAGCCTCCCACCGGGGTGCTCCCCCCGGGACCCCGAGGAGGGTAGGGACAGGCAGGGCTCACCGTGGTGCTCTCCGTCGTGTTGTCCCAGGGGTCGGGTCATCGCTCATGGTCTGTCCAGCCGGAACGCGTCCTGGGGTGGGGGAGATGTTGGGGGAAAGAGGGAAGTGGGGGCCGGGGAGGGGGTGGGGGGGCAGCAGCTCTGGCTCCTGCCCGGCCCCGGCCCTGCCGGCACCGCGGTGCGGAGGGACCGGAGGGAGGGACCGGGATGAAGGGATGGAAGGGAGGGTGTGGTCAGGAGGGAGGATGGAAGCACGGTGGATGGAGAGAGGGAGGGACGGAGGGTGGAGACTGGAGGGATGGAGGGAAGGTGGATCCAGAGGGAGGGATGCAGGGATGGAGAGAGGGATGCAGGGATAGAGGGAAGGTGGCTCCGGAGAGAGGGATGCGGGATGGAGAGAGGATGCAGGACGGAGAGGGCCGCCTGGTCCCTGCCCATGGAAGGGGAGCAGCACTCGTGGTGCCTCGGCCGGGAACGGGGGCAGACACCACCCCGCACCTCGTGTGAGCGGGGCTGGTGTGGGTGTTGCTGGAACGCAGCGGGTGACACTTCTGAGTCAGCCCGACAGCGGCTCCGTCACCGAGTGTCCCCACGCGGGAGGGGACGGGCTACTGAGGGGCCCGCGGGTGATGGAGAGGGCTGAGCTCGAGGAGTGAGAGCCACGGGGCCAGGGGACAGATGGACAGACAGACACCTCCAACCCTCCACCATGGCATAGACCCCGCGGGCCTTTGGGCACCGGGATGAGACACCCCTCGCCCTCCAGTGCCACCAGCACGACCCTAGCAGGGCACTGTGAAGCTCCAGCGCCACCTGGTCTGTGTGTCCCTGTCCGTGTGTCCTGAGTTGGGGGTGGGCGATGCTGGTGCCAGGGGAGCATCAGAGCATCAGGCAGGGGTGGGCGTTGCAGCCGACCAGGATGCTCAGAAACCACTCAAAATTAGGTCAGCGAAAATTGTGAATGGAGCCCGCGGCCGGGTGGGAAACGCGGGGGGAAGGGGGGGGGGGGGGGGGGGGCGGGGACACAACGTCACCGCTGGAGGGAGAGCGGGTGATGGCTGGTGGGGCGGGGGGTGGCACTGCACCGTTTGGGGTACAAACAACCTCAAGGGATATCGAGGTATGAGACTCTTTGGGGGACCACTGGGTATGAAGCCCTCCGGGGGGGACATTGGGTATAAGACCCTTGGGGTGATTTCGGGGTACAAGCCCTGCAGAGGACATCGGGATATGAAGCCCCTCAGGGTGATGTTGGTGTACGAGTCCTGTGGGGGAATATTGGGGTACAAGACCCTTGGGGTGATATCGGGGTATGAAGCCATTGGGGGGTGTCTCAGGGTATGAAGCCCCTTAGGGGGACATCAGGGTATGAACCCCACAGGGGGATTATAGGGTAGGAGACGCTCAAGGGGATATTGGGGTACAAAGCCCTTGTGGGGGGGGGGATCTCGGGGTGCTGGCAGCCACCCAGATCAGGCAACCCTACCCACACCAGTCCTTGGCATCCCTAAACTTGGGGGCAAGGGGAACAGCAGAGGGGACTGACACCCTTCCATCCCCCCAGATCCCCAGGGCAGAAGTGAGGTCCCTCCTCTGGCTCCCAGCCCTGACAGGGGCATGGGGACACCCAGACGTGGCATGGGGGGACCCTAGGGAGCAGACAAGGGGCTGCAGCTCCATGCAGGATTATGGGTGCCCCATGGGGGGAAGCCGGCAGAGCACCCCCTGTCCAGGGGCCACGGGGGTAAAGGGAAGAATGTCCCTCCTGTTCCCCATCATGGAGGAATCCCATCTCCATGGCGACCTGGGGGAACAGGACAGGCATTGTCTGGAGGAGGGGGCCAGTCCCTGGACTGTTCCCAGGGTGGGGGACACGGAGCCCCTGCTGGTGGCTGGGGTGGGGGGCTGGTGGCCAGGGGACCGCTGTGCTGCTGCCCTCCCACACGTGTGATGCTGGGGGGACCCCACTCTTCTCCCCCTGGCTGCAGTGCACCCCTCCCCAATCCCTGCTCGGTGATAGGGATGCAGGTAGGGATGTGGGGCAGGGATGTGGGAGGTGAGTGGGGATGAGGAAAGGATGGGGGCTGTGGGAAGAGGGATGCAAGCAGGGCTGTGGGGTGGGATGGAGGAGTGTAGGCAGAAAAGGATGTGGGGCAGAGATCGGGCTGCGGGGCAGGGATGCAGGGCAGGGGTGCGGGAGGTGGGCGGGGAGGGAGGCAGGGATGTGGGTCAGAAATAGAGGAAGGGACGGAGGCTGTGGGGCAGGGATATGGAGAGTGGATGCAGACAGGGATATGGGGTGGGGATGGAGGCAAGGATGAAGGCAGGGACGTGGGACAGGGATGGAGGCACAGACCGGAACTGTGGGACAGGATGCAGGCAGGGATGTGGGGCAGGGATGCAAGAGGTGGGTGGGGATGCAGGAAGGGATGGAGACAGGGTTGGGGGTTATGGGTCAGGGATGTGGGAGGGGGATGCACACAGGGATGTGGGGCGGGGATGGAGGCAGGGATCGGGGCTGTGGACAGAGATGCAGGCAGGGATCGGGGCTATGGGGCAGGGATGTGGGGCGGAGATGCAGGCAGGGCTGGATGGGGGTGCCGGTAGGGCTGGAGGGACCCTTGGGATGTGTGGGGCGCGGGAGGCTCCCTGTGTCGCGACAGGGCCGTGAGGGCGGGGGCCGGGCACTCACCTACCGCCGGGCCGGGGCTCCATCGCCGCCGCGGCGCTCGGGCGGCCCCGCGATTTATGAATGAACCGGAGCCGCCCCCGCGCGGCGCGGGCCGTCACGGGGGGAGGGGCTGCCTGCAGCGGGGCTGCCCCACAGCCCCCCGCCTGCCCCACAGCCTTCCCCAGCACCCCTTGACTGCGACCCTACCTGCACCACAGCCCGCCCCACAGCGCTGCCTGCCCCAGGGCTTCCCCGCAGCCCTGCCTGTCCCACAGCCCTGCCTGCCCCGGGCTGCCCTACAGCCCCCTGCCTGCCCCACAGCCTGCCCCACAGCCCTGTCTGCAACCCTGTCTACATCCCTGCCCCATAGCCCACCCTACTGCCTCTGCCTGCCCATAACCAGAGGTACAGCCCCCTGCCTGCCTCACAGCCCCCTGCCTGCATCCCTGCCCCACAGTCAAACCCACAGCCCCCTGCCTGCATCCCTGCCCACAGTCCGACCCACAGCCCCCTGCCTGCATCCCTGCCCCACAGTCAAACCCACAGCCCCTTGCCTGCATCCCTGCCCCACAGCCTGATCCTCAGCCCCCTGCCTGCATCCCTGCCCCACAGTCCGACCCACAGCCCCCTGCCTGCATCCCTGCCCCACAGCCTGATCCTCAGCCCCTGCCTGCATCCCTGCCCCACAGCCCATCCTGCATCAACCCTGCCTGCCCCACAGCCCGCCCCACAGCCCTGCCTGCATCAAACCTGCCTGCAACCCTACCTGCCCCACAGCCTCCTGCCTGCAGCCCTTCCTGCCCATAGCCCTGCCTGCACCGGCTCTGTCTGCCCCACATC
>JAUMJJ010000800.1:0-39022 GCA_033556795.1 Tapera naevia | reverse complement strand
CCTAACCCTAACCCTAACCCTAACCCTAACCCTAACCCTAACCCTAACCCTAACCCTAACCCTAACCCTAACCCTAACCCTAACCCTAACCCTAACCCTAACCCTAACCCTAACCCTAACCCTAACCCTAACCCTAACCCTAACCCTAACCCTAACCCTAACCCTAACCCTAACCCTAACCCTAACCCTAACCCTAACCCTAACCCTAACCCTAACCCTAACCCTAACCCTAACCCTAACCCTAACCCTAACCCTAACCCTAACCCTAACCCTAACCCTAACCCTAACCCTAACCCTAACCTAACCCTAACCCTAACCCTAACCCTAACCCTAACCCTAACCCTAACCCTAACCCTAACCCTAACCCTAACCCTAACCCTAACCCTAACCCTAACCCTAACCCTAACCCTAACCCTAACCCTAACCCTAACCCTAACCCTAACCCTAACCCTAACCCTAACCCTAACCCTAACCCTAACCCTAACCCTAACCCTAACCCTAACCCTAACCCTAACCCTAACCACCTAACCCTAACCCTAACCCTAACCCTAACCCTAACCCTAACCCTAACCCTAACCCTAACCCTAACCCTAACCCTAACCCTAACCCTAACCCTAACCCTAACCCTAACCCTAACCCTAACCCTAACCCTAACCCTAACCCTAACCCTAACCCTAACCTAACCCTAACCCTAACCCTAACCCTAACCCTAACCCTAACCCTAACCCTAACCCTAACCCTAACCCTAACCCTAACCCTAACCCTAACCCTAACCCTAACCCTAACCCTAACCCTAACCCTAACCCTAACCCTAACCCTAACCCTAACCTAACCCTAACCCTAACCCTAACCCTAACCCTAACCCTAACCCTAACCCTAACCCTAACCCTAACCCTAACCCTAACCCTAACCCTAACCCTAACCCTAACCTAACCCTAACCCTAACCCTAACCCTAACCCTAACCCTAACCCTAACCCTAACCCTAACCCTAACCCTAACCCTAACCCTAACCCTAACCCTAACCCTAACCCTAACCCTAACCCTAACCCTAACCCTAACCCTAACCCTAACCCTAACCCTAACCCTAACCCTAACCCTAACCCTAACCTAACCCTAACCCTAACCCTAACCCTAACCTAACCCTAACCCTAACCCTAACCCTAACCCTAACCCTAACCCTAACCCTAACCCTAACCCTAACCCTAACCCTAACCCTAACCCTAACCCTAACCCTAACAACCCTAACCCTAACCCTAACCCTAACCCTAACCCTAACCCTAACCCTAACCCTAACCCTAACCCTAACCCTAACCCTAACCCTAACCTAACCCTAACCCTAACCCTAACCCTAACCCTAACCCTAACCCTAACCCTAACCCTAACCCTAACCTAACCCTAACCCTAACCCTAACCCTAACCCTAACCCTAACCCTAACCCTAACCCTAACCCTAACCCTAACCCTAACCCTAACCCTAACCCTAACCCTAACCCTAACCCTAACCCTAACCCTAACCCTAACCCTAACCCTAACCCTAACCCTAACCTAACCCTAACCCTAACCCTAACCCTAACCCTAACCCTAACCCTAACCCTAACCCTAACCCTAACCCTAACCCTAACCCTAACCCTAACCCTAACCCTAACCCTAACCCTAACCCTAACCCTAACCCTAACCCTAACCCTAACCCTAACCCTAACCCTAACCCTAACCCTAACCCTAACCCTAACCCTAACCCTAACCCTAACCCTAACCCTAACCCTAACCCTAACCCTAACCTAACCCTAACCCTAACCCTAACCCTAACCCTAACCCTAACCTAACCTAACCCTAACCCTAACCCTAACCCTAACCCTAACCCTAACCCTAACCCTAACCCTAACCCTAACCCTAACCCTAACCTAACCCTAACCCTAACCCTAACCCTAACCCTAACCCTAACCCTAACCCTAACCCTAACCCTAACCCTAACCCTAACCCTAACCCTAACCCTAACCCTAACCCTAACCCTAACCCTAACCCTAACCCTAACCCTAACCCTAACCCTAACCCTAACCCTAACCCTAACCCTAACCCTAACCCTAACCCTAACCCTAACCCTAACCCTAACCCTAACCCTAACCCTAACCCTAACCCTAACCCTAACCTAACCCTAACCCTAACCCTAACCCTAACCCTAACCCTAACCCTAACCCTAACCCTAACCCTAACCCTAACCCTAACCCTAACCCTAACCCTAACCCTAACCCTAACCCTAACCCTAACCCTAACCCTAACCCTAACCCTAACCCTAACCCTAACCCTAACCCTAACCCTAACCCTAACCCTAACCCTAACCCTAACCCTAACCCTAACCCTAACCCTAACCCTAACCCTAACCCTAACCCTAACCCTAACCCTAACCCTAACCCTAACCTAACCCTAACCCTAACCCTAACCCTAACCCTAACCCTAACCCTAACCCTAACCCTAACCCTAACCCTAACCCTAACCCTAACCCTAACCCTAACCCTAACCTAACCCTAACCCTAACCCTAACCCTAACCCTAACCCTAACCCTAACCCTAACCCTAACCCTAACCCTAACCCTAACCCTAACCCTAACCCTAACCTAACCCTAACCCTAACCCTAACCCTAACCCTAACCCTAACCCTAACCCTAACCCTAACCCTAACCCTAACCCTAACCTAACCCTAACCCTAACCCTAACCCTAACCCTAACCCTAACCCTAACCCTAACCCTAACCCTAACCCTAACCCTAACCCTAACCCTAACCCTAACCCTAACCCTAACCCTAACCCTAACCCTAACCCTAACCCTAACCCTAACCCTAACCCTAACCCTAACCCTAACCCTAACCCTAACCCTAACCCTAACCCTAACCCTAACCCTAACCCTAACCCTAACCCTAACCCTAACCCTAACCCTAACCCTAACCCTAACCCTAACCCTAACCCTAACCCTAACCCTAACCCTAACCCTAACCCTAACCCTAACCCTAACCCTAACCCTAACCCTAACCCTAACCCTAACCCTAACCCTAACCCTAACCCTAACCCTAACCCTAACCCTAACCCTAACCCTAACCCTAACCCTAACCCTAACCCTAACCCTAACCCTAACCCTAACCCTAACCCTAACCCTAACCCTAACCCTAACCCTAACCCTAACCCTAACCCTAACCCTAACCTAACCCTAACCCTAACCCTAACCCTAACCCTAACCCTAACCCTAACCCTAACCCTAACCCTAACCCTAACCCTAACCCTAACCCTAACCCTAACCCTAACCCTAACCCTAACCTAACCCTAACCCTAACCCTAACCCTAACCCTAACCCTAACCCTAACCTAACCCTAACCCTAACCCTAACCCTAACCCTAACCCTAACCCTAACCCTAACCCTAACCCTAACCCTAACCCTAACCCTAACCCTAACCCTAACCCTAACCCTAACCCTAACCCTAACCCTAACCCTAACCCTAACCCTAACCCTAACCCTAACCCTAACCCTAACCCTAACCCTAACCCTAACCCTAACCCTAACCCTAACCCTAACCCTAACCCTAACCCTAACCCTAACCCTAACCCTAACCCTAACCCTAACCCTAACCTAACCCTAACCCTAACCCTAACCCTAACCCTAACCCTAACCCTAACCCTAACCCTAACCCTAACCCTAACCCTAACCCTAACCCTAACCCTAACCCTAACCCTAACCCTAACCTAACCCTAACCCTAACCCTAACCCTAACCCTAACCCTAACCCTAACCCTAACCCTAACCCTAACCCTAACCCTAACCCTAACCCTAACCCTAACCCTAACCCTAACCCTAACCCTAACCCTAACCCTAACCCTAACCCTAACCCTAACCCTAACCCTAACCCTAACCCTAACCCTAACCCTAACCCTAACCCTAACCCTAACCCTAACCCTAACCCTAACCTAACCCTAACCCTAACCCTAACCCTAACCCTAACCCTAACCCTAACCCTAACCCTAACCCTAACCCTAACCCTAACCCTAACCCTAACCCTAACCCTAACCCTAACCCTAACCCTAACCCTAACCCTAACCCTAACCCTAACCCTAACCCTAACCCTAACCCTAACCCTAACCCTAACCCTAACCCTAACCCTAACCCTAACCCTAACCCTAACCCTAACCCTAACCCTAACCCTAACCCTAACCCTAACCCTAACCCTAACCCTAACCCTAACCCTAACCCTAACCCTAACCCTAACCCTAACCCTAACCCTAACCCTAACCCTAACCCTAACCCTAACCCTAACCCTAACCCTAACCCTAACCTAACCCTAACCCTAACCCTAACCCTAACCCTAACCCTAACCCTAACCCTAACCCTAACCCTAACCCTAACCCTAACCCTAACCCTAACCCTAACCCTAACCCTAACCCTAACCCTAACCCTAACCCTAACCCTAACCCTAACCCTAACCCTAACCCTAACCCTAACCCTACCCTAACCCTAACCCTAACCCTAACCCTAACCCTAACCCTAACCCTAACCCTAACCCTAACCCTAACCCTAACCCTAACCCTAACCCTAACCCTAACCCTAACCCTAACCCTAACCCTAACCCTAACCCTAACCCTAACCCTAACCCTAACCCTAACCCTAACCCTAACCCTAACCCTAACCCTAACCCTAACCCTAACCCTAACCCTAACCCTAACCCTAACCCTAACCCTAACCCTAACCCTAACCCTAACCCTAACCCTAACCCTAACCCTAACCCTAACCCTAACCCTAACCCTAACCCTAACCCTAACCCTAACCCTAACCCTAACCCTAACCCTAACCCTAACCCTAACCCTAACCCTAACCCTAACCCTAACCCTAACCCTAACCCTAACCCTAACCCTAACCCTAACCCTAACCCTAACCCTAACCCTAACCCTAACCCTAACCCTAACCTAACCTAACCCTAACCCTAACCCTAACCCTAACCCTAACCCTAACCCTAACCCTAACCCTAACCCTAACCCTAACCCTAACCCTAACCCTAACCCTAACCCTAACCCTAACCCTAACCCTAACCCTAACCCTAACCCTAACCCTAACCCTAACCCTAACCCTAACCCTAACCCTAACCCTAACCCTAACCCTAACCCTAACCCTAACCCTAACCCTAACCCTAACCCTAACCCTAACCCTAACCCTAACCCTAACCCTAACCCTAACCCTAACCCTAACCCTAACCCTAACCCTAACCCTAACCCTAACCCTAACCCTAACCCTAACCCTAACCCTAACCCTAACCCTAACCCTAACCCTAACCCTAACCCTAACCCTAACCCTAACCCTAACCCTAACCCTAACCCTAACCCTAACCCTAACCCTAACCCATCACTTCCGGTAGACACTCCCACCATGACTTCCGGTTCCAACCCATCACTTCCGGTAGCCACTCTCACCATCACTTCCGGTTCCAAGCCATCACTTCCGGTAGACACTCCCACCATCACTTCCGGTTCCAACCCATCACTTCCGGTAGACACTCCCACCATCACTTCCGGTTCCAACCCATCACTTCCGGTAGACACTCCCACCATCACTTCCGGTTCCAACCCATCACTTCCGGTAGACACTCCCACCATCACTTCCGGTTCCAACCCATCACTTCCGGTAGACACTCCCAGCATCACTTCCGGTTCCAACCCATCACTTCCGGTAGACACTCCCACCATCACTTCCGGTTCCAACCCATCACTTCCGGTAGACACTCCCACCATCACTTCCGGTTCCAACCCATCACTTCCGGTGGCAGCTCAGTCCCTCAGTTATGGTCTGGAACTGTCATTTGCGGTGTTAACATAATCTGTCAATTCCTGTACAGAGCCATCACTTCTGGTGGCCATTAACTTCATGAGTCTCTTGGGCATTTATGTGTGTGTTATGGTACAGAGCTTTCAGTTCAGTTTAGCAGTGCATCTGTAAGTTGTGGTTGTAAGTGTTTAGTTACTGTGTGTACTTTGTCTCTGAGTTGTTGTGCTTAGCTGTTCCTTATGGTATGGAGTTTGACCTTCAATTGTGGATTTTTCATGTTCCTTGTTTTCAGTAATCATGTCAGTTGTGGTTGTAAGTCGTGGCTTTTTGTGCTCACTTAAGCCTTTAATTTTTACTGTAGGCTGTGTTTCCTGGTACTGTGTGTGAACCTCCATTTTGGTTTAACGTTGTGACTTTGCATATACAGTTTGGCCTTTAGGTGTGGTATTAAGTCATTTTGTGGTTTTTGGCTGGTAGTGTGAATGTCATTTTTTGTTTTTAATTGTGTGCTGATTTTATCGTGGTAGTACTTGTGTATTTCTGTCATTTTTGGGAATTTGGTCATGTTGGGGTTTTTTTAAAGTTTTTTGTGATTGGTGTGGTGGGATTTGACCTGTTAGTGATTGTGTGTTATTGATGTGGTTTTTGTGTGATTTTTTTTATTTAGGTTTTTCATTTTTTTAATATTTTCAAGGTTAGATGTTGTGTGTGGGTATTTTTTTTTTTTTTGGTAGTGTTTTGTTTTTATTCTTGTAGTTTTATGTGAATGTGTTGTTTTGGTTTTAGGTTTGTTTTTTGCTTTTTCGGTAGTTTGTTGTTTCTTTTGAGTGTTATGTGGCAATTTTTTTATTGTGATGTTTTATGTGTTTTTTGTGTTCTTTTTGTTGGTTTTTCCTGATCTTATTGGTGTGTAGTTTGTTTTTTGTTGTGTGTTGTGTTTCTGGTTTGTTATTTGTGAGGTTTTTTGCGTTGTAGTTAATTTGTGGTTTTAGATTTTGTCTTGATGTGTGATCTATTTATGTGTTTGTTGTAGTGTTTGTGTTATTGTGGTAGGTGTGTATTATTTTGGTGTGATTTTTTTGGATGTTCCTTATTTGCATATGGTGTTTTGAGTGATGTGGAGTCGTTTGGCTAATTTGCATATATTGTGAGGAGTGATGTGAAGGAGTGTTGGTGGTATGTTTTGTTATGTGTGTCATTATTGTGGAGTGAAAAATTTTTTTATCTAATTTGCATAATTAATTGATTAATTATTGGTAATTGGAGTATAATTAATTGATTAATTTCTGTTATTTTATTTATAGTATGAGTGGGATTTGAGTTAGTCTAGGAATAAAATAAGAAAAATAATAAGAGGAGGGGGGGGAAGGAGGAAAAAAGAAAAAATAATAAGAGGAGGGGGGGGAAGGAGGAAAAAAGAAAAAATAATAAGAGGAGGGGGGGGAAGGAGGAAAAAAGAAAAAATAATAAGAGGAGGGGGGGGGAAAGGAGTAAAAAAGAAAAAATAATAAGAGGAGGGGGGGGAAGGAGGAAAAAAAGAAAAAATAATAAGAGGAGGGGGGAAGGAGGAAAAAAGAAAAAATAATAAGAGGGGGGGGGAAGGAGTAAAAAAGAAAAAATAATAAGAGGAGGGGGGGGGAAAGGAGTAAAAAAGAAAAAATAATAAGAGGAGGGGGGGGGAAGGAGTAAAAAAGAAAAAATAATAAGAGGAGGGGGGAAAGGAGGAAAAAAAGAAAAAATAATAAGAGGGGGGGGGAAGGAGTAAAAAAGAAAAAATAATAAGAGGAGGGGGGGGGAAAGGAGTAAAAAAGAAAAAATAATAAGAGGAGGGGGGGGAAGGAGTAAAAAAGAAAAAATAATAAGAGGAGGGGGGGGGAAGGAGGAAAAAAGAAAAAATAATAAGAGGAGGGGGGGAAAGGAGGAAAAAAAGAAAAAATAATAAGAGGAGGGGGGGGAAGGAGGAAAAAAGAAAAAATAATAAGAGGAGGGGGGGGAAGGAGGAAAAAAAGAAAAAATAATAAGAGGAGGGGGGAAGGAGGAAAAAAGAAAAAATAATAAGAGGAGGGGGGGAAAGGAGGAAAAAAAGAAAAAATAATAAGAGGAGGGGGGGGAAGGAGGAAAAAAAGAAAAAATAATAAGAGGAGGGGGGGGAAGGAGGAAAAAAGAAAAAATAATAAGAGGAGGGGGGGGGAAGGAGGAAAAAAGAAAAAATAATAAGAGGAGGGGGGGAAAGGAGGAAAAAAAGAAAAAATAATAAGAGGAGGGGGGGGAAGGAGGAAAAAAGAAAAAATAATAAGAGGAGGGGGGGGAAGGAGGAAAAAAAGAAAAAATAATAAGAGGAGGGGGGAAGGAGGAAAAAAGAAAAAATAATAAGAGGAGGGGGGGAAAGGAGGAAAAAAAGAAAAAATAATAAGAGGAGGGGGGGGAAGGAGGAAAAAAGAAAAAATAATAAGAGGAGGGGGGGGAAGGAGGAAAAAAGAAAAAATAATAAGAGGAGGGGGGGGAAGGAGGAAAAAAGAAAAAATAATAAGAGGAGGGGGGAAAGGAGGAAAAAAAGAAAAAATAATAAGAGGGGGGGGGAAGGAGGAAAAAAAGAAAAAATAATAAGAGGAGGGGGGGGAAGGAGGAAAAAAGAAAAAATAATAAGAGGAGGGGGGGGGAAGGAGGAAAAAAGAAAAAATAATAAGAGGAGGGGGGGAAAGGAGGAAAAAAAGAAAAAATAATAAGAGGAGGGGGGGGAAGGAGGAAAAAAGAAAAAATAATAAGAGGAGGGGGGGGAAGGAGGAAAAAAAGAAAAAATAATAAGAGGAGGGGGGAAGGAGGAAAAAAGAAAAAATAATAAGAGGAGGGGGGGAAAGGAGGAAAAAAAGAAAAAATAATAAGAGGAGGGGGGGAAAGGAGGAAAAAAAGAAAAAATAATAAGAGGAGGGGGGGGAAGGAGGAAAAAAAGAAAAAATAATAAGAGGAGGGGGGGGAAGGAGGAAAAAAGAAAAAATAATAAGAGGAGGGGGGAAAGGAGGAAAAAAAGAAAAAATAATAAGAGGGGGGGGGAAGGAGTAAAAAAGAAAAAATAATAAGAGGAGGGGGGGGGAAGGAGTAAAAAAGAAAAAATAATAAGAGGAGGGGGGGGGAAGGAGTAAAAAAGAAAAAATAATAAGAGGAGGGGGGGGAAGGAGGAAAAAAGAAAAAATAATAAGAGGAGGGGGGGAAAGGAGGAAAAAAAGAAAAAATAATAAGAGGAGGGGGGGGAAGGAGGAAAAAGAAAAAATAATAAGAGGAGGGGGGGAAAGGAGGAAAAAAAGAAAAAATAATAAGAGGGGGGGGGAAGGAGGAAAAAAGAAAAAATAATAAGAGGAGGGGGGGAAAGGAGGAAAAAAAGAAAAAATAATAAGAGGAGGGGGGGGAAGGAGGAAAAAAGAAAAAATAATAAGAGGAGGGGGGGGAAGGAGGAAAAAAAGAAAAAATAATAAGAGGAGGGGAGGGGAAGGAGGAAAAAAAGAAAAATAGTAAAGAGGAGGGAGGAAAAAACAAGACAGAAACTTTACTAACTTAAAGTACCAATTCTAAGCATGGAAAAAAGGACACCACACCACACAGCAAAGTAACCTTTATTCAAAGTTTGAGAAGTCTATGGTGTAATTATTTGTTTTATTTCTTTATTTTGCAATTTTTTATTAAGTCACCTTATAGTGGATACATCTGTTCTTGTGCCGACACCAACATCCAATACAGTAGAGAAATTGAAGTGAACTTCTACCCTCTAAACTTCATGACATCATCTTCTGAAACACAACATTGACAGAACTGAACAAGAACTTAATACTGCTGACATTTAGCAACTTGACTGGCAGTCTCAGATCTGATCTGAACACCATCGCTTCTGGCTGTCCCCGGACACAGCTCCACGGCGAATCTAGTGGTCCCGAGACTCACCTTGACAATGTATCCCTCGGGCCACCTCCTGGTAGAGCAGGCAAAACCTGTAAAAAAATGAAGTACATAAACACATTTAATATTCAGATGAGGGTTTTCTTTTACCTACTAGCATTAATAAAGATACCTGTATCAGCAGTTGCTCCTGTTCTTACTGCTACGGTGATCATTACCAGTGCACCACCCACCTAGTACATTATCATTTTCTTCTATGCGCAATAAAATCTTTATAACTAATACATTTTCACATCACCAACATTTTCATTTCCACTCAACAATATGCCAGCACTCCACAGGAACAATGTTCCCCGAAGCCTCTACAATTGGCCCTGCCTACGAAAACCCCGGCCCCGGCTGCGGTCTGCACCCAAACCTTGGCGATGACCGTCGCCTCGCAGACCGGCCGGGACCGGGGAAAAAAAACCCCAGCCGGGGGAAAAAAAAAAATCCCCCGGCTGGGGTTTTTTTATTCTATTATTGTTATGATAATTGCCTGAAAAGCAAAACACTCTGCATACAATGTCAAAACCAACACCTAAACCCAATCACAACCCCAACCCAAAACCACCCCTCACGCTCAACCCACCCATCCCGCGGCCGGCCCACCACAACGGCCTGTCACACCCAACCTGAAAGGCTCCCCGGGAACGGCGTTCCCGGGAACCTCAAAATTGGGCCCTGCCTGCGAAAACCCCGGCCCCGGCTGCGGTCTGCACCCAAACCTTGGCGATGACCGTCGCCTCGCAGACCGGCCGGGACCGGGGAAAAAAAAACCCAGCCGGGGGAAAAAAAAAAATCCCCCGGCTGGGGTTTTTTTATTCTATTATTGTTATGATAATTGCCTGAAAAGCAAAACACTCTGCATACAATGTCAAAACCAACACCTAAACCCAATCACAACCCCAACCCAAAACCACCCCTCACGCTCAACCCACCCATCCCGCGGCCGGCCCACCACAACGGCCTGTCACACCCAACCTGAAAGGCTCCCCGGGAACGGCGTTCCCGGGAACCTCAAAATTGGGCCCTGCCTGCGAAAACCCCGGCCCCGGCTGCGGTCTGCACCCAAACCTTGGCGATGACCGTCGCCTCGCAGACCGGCCGGGACCGGGGAAAAAAAAACCCAGCCGGGGGAAAAAAAAAAATCCCCCGGCTGGGGTTTTTTTATTCTATTATTGTTATGATAATTGCCTGAAAAGCAAAACACTCTGCATACAATGTCAAAACCAACACCTAAACCCAATCACAACCCCAACCCAAAACCACCCCTCACGCTCAACCCACCCATCCCGCGGCCGGCCCACCACAACGGCCTGTCACACCCAACCTGAAAGGCTCCCCGGGAACGGCGTTCCCGGGAACCTCAAAAATGGGCCCTGCCTGCGAAAACCCCGGCCCCGGCTGCGGTCTGCACCCAAACCTTGGCGATGACCGTCGCCTCGCAGACCGGCCGGGACCGGGGAAAAAAAAACCCAGCCGGGGGAAAAAAAAAAATCCCCCGGCTGGGGTTTTTTTATTCTATTATTGTTATGATAATTGCCTGAAAAGCAAAACACTCTGCATACAATGTCAAAACCAACACCTAAACCCAATCACAACCCCAACCCAAAACCACCCCTCACGCTCAACCCACCCATCCCGCGGCCGGCCCACCACAACGGCCTGTCACACCCAACCTGAAAGGCTCCCCGGGAACGGCGTTCCCGGGAACCTCAAAAATGGGCCCTGCCTGCGAAAACCCCGGCCCCGGCTGCGGTCTGCACCCAAACCTTGGCGATGACCGTCGCCTCGCAGACCGGCCGGGACCGGGGAAAAAAAAACCCAGCCGGGGGAAAAAAAAAAAATCCCCCGGCTGGGGTTTTTTTATTCTATTGTTGTTATGATAATTGCCTGAAAAGCAAAACACTCTGCATACAGTGTCAAAATCAACACCTAAACCTAAACCTAACAGCCCTATGAGGCACGATAGGCCAGGCCAAAGGTTAACGTGGCAGGGCAAACACGAAGCGGCCCTATGAGGCACGATAGGCCAGGCCAAAGGTTAACGTGGCAGGGCAAACACGAAGCGGCCCTATGAGGCACGATAGGCCAGGCCAAAGGTTAACGTGGCAGGGCAAACACGAAGCGGCCCTATGAGGCACGATAGGCCAGGCCAAAGGTTAACGTGGCAGGGCAAACACGAAGCGGCCCTATGAGGCACGATAGGCCAGGCCAAAGGTTAACGTGGCAGGGCAAACACGAAGCGGCCCTATGAGGCACGATAGGCCAGGCCAAAGGTTAACGTGGCAGGGCAAACACGAAGCGGCCCTATGAGGCACGATAGGCCAGGCCAAAGGTTAACGTGGCAGGGCAAACACGAAGCGGCCCTATGAGGCACGATAGGCCAGGCCAAAGGTTAACGTGGCAGGGCAAACACGAAGCGGCCCTATGAGGCACGATAGGCCAGGCCAAAGGTTAACGTGGCAGGGCAAACACGAAGCGGCCCTATGAGGCACGATAGGCCAGGCCAAAGGTTAACGTGGCAGGGCAAACACGAAGCGGCCCTATGAGGCACGATAGGCCAGGCCAAAGGTTAACGTGGCAGGGCAAACACGAAGCGGCCCTATGAGGCACGATAGGCCAGGCCAAAGGTTAACGTGGCAGGGCAAACACGAAGCGGCCCTATGAGGCACGATAGGCCAGGCCAAAGGTTAACGTGGCAGGGCAAACACGAAGCGGCCCTATGAGGCACGATAGGCCAGGCCAAAGGTTAACGTGGCAGGGCAAACACGAAGCGGCCCTATGAGGCACGATAGGCCAGGCCAAAGGTTAACGTGGCAGGGCAAACACGAAGCGGCCCTATGAGGCACGATAGGCCAGGCCAAAGGTTAACGTGGCAGGGCAAAAACGAAACGGCCCTATGAGACACGATAGGCCAGGCCAAAGGTTAACGTGGCAGGGCAAAACCGAAACAGCCCTATGAGGCACGATAGGCCAGGCCAAAGGTTAACGTGGCAGGGCAAAACGTAACAGTCCTATCAGACATGATAGGCCAGGCAAAAGGTTAACATGACAAGGCATGGCATGGCAAAACATAACAACCTTATCAGGCATGATAAGCAAGGCAGAAGGTTAACATTACATGGCATAACATAACATAACATGCACACACGCTGTCATACAAACAGGACACGCTCACTGTCCTTGCATTGTCATCCTTCAACTTGCAGTACGTCCCTCTGTATCTGAAAAACACAAGGTCACGTGATTCGTCCTTAAGCTCAGTGACCGCTGAACAATTCCAGACACCTTTTTCCATTTATGGACACCTTCTCTACTTTCTACTGTGGCCAGGCAGAGTAAAACCCAAACAAACCAAAACACTAAGACCCCACAGCTACCAGAGTTGACTCCCTTGGAATATCAATTACTCAGTTTTCCTCAACCGGTTCATCGCAGACATCTTTGCTAATCCTCTCTGTGTCTCTGTAACCCTAAGGCAGTGAATCCCATGGCCTGGGACCTGTGCAGCTGCTTGTTCTACCATGGACAACACTGCCTGGGCTTACGAATGTACAAACCCTAGAACCATACTGTCACTCTTCTGGCCGATTCTACCGCTTCCGTGCCTCGGGCAGAGAACATCCAACCACACACAGAGTGACACTGCACGAGAGACCGGTGACAGGACATACAGACGCGAAAGAAACTCTGCAAGAGGAACGACTCCCAGACCAGAGTTGCCGTCGGGCTGAAAGACCCAGGGGACTGCGAGGAAGAACCTAAGGCAGCCCTGGAAGAGTGGAAGATGTGGCCCGAGACAAAGAGAAGAGATGTGGCCTCAAGTGGGAGGATGCCTGATCGAGAAGCTCCGATTCAATGCCTAAAGGTTTAGAGGATGCAGGGAAAAAGTCCCAGAAGAGGGATCCAAGATAATGGATGAGTGATCAGAGATGATGACACAGCCTAAGATGCTTCTGCATAGGTATACTGATCAGAATCTTCCAAGACATGAAGTCGATCCGTGCTTTAACAATGCCCTGCAAGAAAAGCAGTGCCCGCTTGGCACTTTGTCAGAAAGAACAGGCGTTTGAGAGCCTAGAGAAGGTACCCGAGGCACGTGCTGCGCACAATGAAAGCCAAGAGGAGACTGAGACCCAAGAAGGGTCAGAGACACAGCAAACAGATGACATAAATGACAGAATAACACAGACAGGCTGGATCTGCCCTGCCCGGCATGTGTTAGAGTCGGCCTGATAAGTCATCCCCTCTGCCTTAACCTACCCTGGGGACACTCTTCCCACACAGCCCTCTCTTCTACCCTAAACCCTTCCTCTCTGCCCTTCCGAAACTTCGCTCATCTTCCTGCCCCCCCCCGGCCATCCCTGGTCCCTCAACTGAGCTTTCAGAGGGCCAGAGGGCTGAAGCTGTCCTTGAGAGAAAACCTTCAAAGAGCAATAGCTAACTAGAATGACCCTGCGGTCACCGGGTTCCTGTGTCACCTGCAAGAAAAACAAACAAATCAAAAGTGGTGATGACAGTCAGCATCATGTTGCTCAGTGACAACATCTTGTACAAGCCACATCCTCACTGCAAAACCGCCGTGGGCTTCTGCTCTCCTGCTCCGAGCCGATTCAAACATCGGAGGCTGCAGCCACGATCGCCTGGGGCGCCTGAGGTAAAAGGAGAGAAAATCACTCTCGGGCTTATGAGAGGTCAGTCCTAAGATTTGCTTCCTGCTACCCGGCTCACCTCAAAGGCTCTTCCCGTTCCAAAGGCAGCAGGCTCGATGCCTACAAAACTGAAGGTAAAAGGCCAAGTGACTTGCAGTATGATTCTGTGCTGTTAGACGCCGATTCGTAAGAGAGTCCCTTCACCTTCTTGGACCGCTCGTCACCGAGTGGCCCCTCTGATGCCGCGTGCAGCACCTACAAGAACCCAAGATGACAGGAGTTCAGGTTTTTACCCAAAAACAAAGGTTGCCCACAGTGTTTCCTCCTCTTTCATGCTCTGCTACCTTGACTGCTCGCCCACTCGGCCTCCCTCATTCAATGATGCCGTGGTGAGGCTTGCACAACGCCTGTAATACAAAGAGCAAGAGACAGTCTTCACCTATAACTCAACCCTTGAATGATAACTGGGACCTCAGGTAACTCACCGTTGCTCTCCTTGACTCCAAGCAGTTCCCGTGCCACTGTTCTGCTGCGCTCCTTGCTCTGTGTCTTTGATGTTGAAAAAAAGCACAAGACCTAAGCTTCATTATCCAGTCATGCCACTCGCACCGTGACAAACCCAACTTGCTATGACACTGTACCAGCCGTACCGTCGTCACCCTTTGGCTCGCAACTCGTCCCTCTGCATTTGAAAAACACAAGGTCAGACTAGTCACCCTGATGCTCGGTGAGCGCTGAACAATTCCAGATGCCTTGGTTCCATTTAGGAACCCCTTCTCTATTTTATTCTACAGCCATGCAAAATAAAACCCAAACGCTAAGCCCCACAACTACCAGATGTGACGACTTCGGAATACAAACAGCTCCCTCTCTGTGTTCATTGCACACAGCTCTCTTCACCCTCTGTGTCTGTGTAAGCCTAAGGCAGCAAATCCCAAGACACGATGCCCAAGCGACTGCTTGTTCTGCCTTGGACAGTACGGCCTGGGCCTTCGAGGCCTGGGCTTAACAACGTATAAACCCTAGAACCTTACTGTCACTCTTCTGGCCGATCCTATGGCTTCCGTGCCTCGGGCAGGGCACCTCCAACCACACGCAAACACACACAGAGTGACACTGCACGAGAGACCAGTGACAGGACATACAGACGCGAAAGAAACTCTGCAAGAGGAACGACTCCCGGGCCAGAGTTGCCGTCGGGCTGAAAGACCCAGGGGACTGCGAGGAAGAACCTAAGGCAGCCCTGGAAGAGTGGAAGATGTGGCCCGAGACAAAGAGAAGAGATGTGGCCTCAAGCGGGAGGATGCCTGATCGAGAAGCGCCGATTCAATGCCTAAAGGTTTAGAGGATGCAGGGAAAAAGTCCCGGAAGAGGGATCCAAGATAACGGATAAGTGATCAGAGACGTTGATGCAGGCTAAGATGCTTCTGCAAAGGCAGACCGATCAGAATCTTCCAAGAGATGAGGCCGATTCACGCTTTAAGATTCACGCTGTGAGAGAAAAGCAGTGCCCGCTTGGCACTGTGCAAGTAACAACAAGCCTTTAAGAGCCTAGAGATGGTGCCCAAGGCACGTGCTGCGTGCCTTGAAAGTCAAGAGGAGACCGAGACCCAAGAAGGGTCAGAGACACAGCAAACAGATGACATAAATGACAGAACAACACAGACAGGCTGGAACTGCTCTGCCCGGCATGTGTTAGAGTTAGCCGAAGAAGTCATCCCCTTCTGCTTTAAACTGCTTCCCGCACAGCCAACCCCTCTATGCAAAACCCCTCCCTGCTCTTCCCAAACTTCTCCCCTCTTCCCAGTCCCACTCCGTCCCTGGTCCCTCAACTTAGCTTTCAGAGGGCCGGAGCGCTGAAGCTGTCCTCGGCAGAAAAGTTTCAAAGAGCAATGGCCAACCCGAACAACCTTGCGGTCATCGGGTTCCTCTGCGTCGCCTGCAAGAAAACCAAACACAAATCAGAAGCGGTGTTGACAGACAGCATCACTGTTCAGTGCCAACACCTTGTACAAGGCACATCCTCGCTGCAAAACTGCCTTGGGCTTCTGCTCACCTGCTCCGAGCCGATATGAACATCCGATACTGCAGCCGCGATCGCCTGGGGCGCCTGAAGTAAAAGGAGAGAAAATTATTCTTGGGCTTATGAGAGGTCAGTCCCGAGCTCTTGCTCCCTACTACCCAGCTCACCTCAAAGGCTCTTCCCGGTCCAAAGGCAGCACGCTTGGCGCCTGCAAAACCAAAGGTAAAAGGTCAAATGAGTTGCTGTATCATTCTTTGATCCTAGACACTGATCCAGAAGAGAGACTCCTCACCTTCTTGGACCGCTCGTCTTCGTGTGGCCCCTCTGATACTGTGTGCAGCACCTGCGAGAGCTGAAGAAGACAACAGGAGTTCAGGTTTTTACCCAAAAGCACAGGTTGCCCACAGTGTTACCTCTTTCACGCTCTGTTACCTTGACTGCTCTCCCACTCGGCCTCCCTCATTCGATGATGCCGTCGTGAGGCTTGCACAACGCCTGTAATACAAAGAGAAAGAGATGCTTTATCTTCACCCGTAACTCAACTCCTGAACGATAACAGGTACTTCGGGTAACTCACCATTGCTCTCCTTGTCCGCGGTAGCTCCGGTGACACTGTTCTGCTGCGCTCCTTGCTCTGCACCTTTGAAGTGGAAGAAAGGCACAAGACCTAAGCTTCGTTATCCAGTCACATCATGCCACCCGCACCACGACAAACTCACCTTCCTATTACACTCTACCAGCCTCTCCGTCGTCACCCTTTTGCTCGCAGCTCGTCCCTCGTCATCTGAAAAGCACGAGGTCAGACAAGTCACCCAGATGCTCAGTGAGCGCTGAGCAATTCCAGACGCCTTGTTTCCATTTAGGAAAATCTTCTCTATTTTATACTATGGCCAAGCAGACTAAAACCCCAAAACTAAACCCCACACCTAACAGATGTGATGCCTTTGGAAGATAAACAGCTCCCTTTCTCTCCATGTTCGTTGCAAACAGCTCTGCTCTTCCCCTCTGTCTCTGTGTAAGCCTAAGGCAGCGACTGCCATAACCTGGTGCCCGTGTGGCTGCTTGTTCTGCCTTGGCCTGTGAGGCCTGGGCTTAACAAGGTACAAACCTTAGAATCTTAGTGTTACTCGTCTAGCCAATTCTATCGCTTCCGTGCCTCGGGCAGAGCACCTCCAACCACACGCAAACACACACAGTCTGACACTGCACAAAAGACCAGTGACAGGACAGAAAAAGAAACTCTGCAAGAAAAAGTGACTCCCGGACCAGAGTTGCCATCGGGTGGAAAGACCCAGGGGACTGCGAGGAAGAACCTAAGGCAGCCCTGGAAGAGTGGAAGATGTGGCCCGAGACAAAGAGAAGAGATGTGGCCTCAAGTGGGAGGATGCCTGATCGAGAAGCTCCGATTCAATGCCTAAAGGTTTAGAGGATGCAGGGAAAAAGTCCCAGAAGGGGGATCCAAGATAATGGATGAGTGATCAGAGACATTGATGCAGCCTAAGATGCTCCTGCAAAGGCAGACCGATCAGAATCTCGAAGAGACGAGGCCGATCCATGCTTTAAGATTGCTGTGAGAGAAAAGCAGTGCCCGCTTGGCACTGTGCAAGTAAGAACAGGCCTTTAAGAGCCGAGAGATGATGCCCAAGGCAGGTGCTGCGTGCCTTGAAAGCCAAGAGGAGATTGAGACCCAAGAAGGGTCAGGGACACAGAAAACAGATGACATACACCACACAGGCTGGAACTGCCCTGCCCGGCGCATGTTAGAGTTGGCCTGATAAGTCACTCCTGCCTTAACCGGCCCCAGGGGGACTCATCCCGCACAGCCCTCTCCTCTACATGAAACCCCTCCCTCCCTGCCCTTCCCAAACTTGTCCCCTCTTCCCGGCCCCACCCCATCCCTGGTCCCTCTACTTAGCTTTTAGAGGGCCAGAGGGCTGAAGCCATCCGCGGCAGAAAACCTTCAAAGAGCAACGACCAACTGGAACAACCCTGCGGTCACCGGGCTCCTCTGCATCGCCTACAAGAAAACCAAACACAAATCAAAAGTGGTGTTGACAGACAGCATCGCTCTGTTCAGAGCCAACATCTTGCACAAGGCACATCCTCGCTGCTAAACTGCCTCGGGCTTCTGCTCACCTGCTCCGAGCCGATTCGAACATCCGATGCTGCAGCCGCGATCGCCTGGGGCGCCTGAGGTAAAAGGAGAGAAAACGACTCTTGGGCTTACGAGAGGTCAGTCCCAAACCGTAGCCGGCTCCCTGCTACCTGGCTCGCCTCAAAGGCGCTTCCCGGTCCACAGGAAGCACGCTTGGTTCCTACAAAACCAAAGGTAAATGGCCAAGTGAGTTGCTGTATCATTCTTTGATCCTAGACACCGATCCAGAAGAGAGCCTCCTCACCTTCTTGGACCGCTCGTCTTCGCGTGGCCCCTCTGATGCCGCATGCAGCACCTGCAAGAATTGAAGAAGATGACAGGAGTTCAGGTTTTTACCCAAAAGCACAGGTTGCCCACAGTGTTTCCTCTTTCACGCTCTGTTACCTTGACTGCTCTCCCACTCGCCCTCCCTCAATCTATGAGGCCGTCGTGAGGCTTGCACAACACCTGTAATATAGAGAGAAAGAGAAATCTTAATTTTCACTTATAACTCAGCTCCTGAACGATAACTGGTGCTTCAGGTAACCCACTATTGCTCTCCTTGTCCGCGGTAGCTCCGGTGCCACTGCCACTGTTCTGCTGCTCTCCTTGCTCTGTGTCTTTGAAGTAAAAAAAAAAAAGAAATACAACAAAACCAAAAATCTAAGTTTCTTTATCCAGTCACATCATGCCACCTGCACCTCAGCGCCTCAGACAACCCACCTTGCTATGGCACTCTACCAGCCTCTTCGTCGTCAGTCTTTGGTTCACAGCTCGTCCCTCGGCATCTGAAAAACACAATGTCAAAGTCACCCTGATGCTCAGCAAGAGCTGAGCAATACCAGACGCCTTGTTTCCATTTAGGAACCCCTTCACTATTTTATTCTATAGCCAGGCAGAATAAAAGCCAAACACTAAGCCCCACGACTACCAGATGTGATGACCTCTGAATACAAACAGCTCCCTTTCTCTCTGTGTTCATTGCACACAGTTCTCTTCCCCTCAGTGTCTGTGTAAGCCTAAGGCAGCAACTCCCAAGGCCCGGTGCCCAAGCGACTGCTTGTTCTGCCTTGGACGGGACGGCCTTGGCCTCTGAGGCCTGGGCTTAGCAAGGTACAAACCTTAGAATCTTAGTGTTACTCGTCTAGCCAATTCTATCGCTTCCGTGCCTCGGGCAGAGCACCTCCAACCACACGCAAACACGCACAGAGTGACACTGCACGAGAGACCAGTGACAGGACATACAGACGCAAAAGAAACTCTGCAAGAGGAACGACTCCCGGGCCAGAGTTGCCATCGGGCTGAAAGACCCAGGGGACTGCGAGGAAGAACCTAAGGCAGCCCTGGAAGAGTGGAAGATGTGGCCCGAGACAAAGAGAAGAGATGTGGCCTCAAGTGGGAGGATGCCTGATCGAGAAGCGCCGATTCAATGCCTAAAGGTTTAGAGGATGCAGGGAAAAAGTCCCGGAAGAGGGATCCAAGATAACGGATAAGTGATCAGAGACGTTGATGCAGGCTAAGATGCTTCTGCAAAGGCAGACCGATCAGAATCTTCCAAGAGACGATGCCGATCCACGTTTTAAGATTGCTGTGAGAGAAAAAGCAGTGCCCGCTTGGCACTGTGTCAGGAAGAACTGGCATTTGAGATCCTAGAGATGGTGCCCAAGGCACGTGCTGCGTGCCTCGAAAGCCAAGAGGAGATTGAGACCCGAGAAGGGTCAGGGACACAGCAAACAAATGACATACACCACACAATAACACAGACAGGCTGGAACTGCTCTGCCCGGCGCGTGTTAGAGTTGGCCTGAGAAGTCACTCCTTCTGCCTTAACCGGCCCCGGGGGGGGGGGGGTCTCTTCCTGCACAGCCCTCTCCTCTATGCAAACCTCCTCCCTTCCCTTCTCAACCTTCTCTTCTCTTCCCGGCCCCACCCCATCCTTGGTTCCTCAACTTAGCTTTCAGAGGGCCGGGGTCTGAAACCATCCTCTTCAGAAAAACCTCGGCCTGCATCGACTGTCTGGCAGGGTCCTGCGGTCACCGGGTTCTTCTTCACTGTCCGCAAGAAAATCAAACAGGAAACCTAAATGCTGCCAACAGTCGGCATCATGCTGTTCAACATCAGAGTCTTGTACGACACAAGCCCCGGCTGTAAAACTGCCGTGGGCTTCTGCTCACCTGCTCCCAGGTCATTCCCATGTCCGGCACTGCAGCTGCAATCGCCTGGGGCACCTGAAGTAACACGAGATGCAAAATTACTGTTGCGCTTGTTAGAAATGAATCCTGTGCTCCCTCTCGCTACGACCCATCTCGCCTCAAATGCTCATTCTGTTCCAAAGGCAGCACGCACGGCACCTGCAACCCTAATGGTAAATGCTCGACTGTGTTGCCAGATACTCTGCTCTTAGATGCTTATTCGGACAACAAGCACCTCACCTTCTCGGACCGCTAGTCGGCACAAAGCTTCACCCCTCTGATGCTGCATGTGGCACCTGCACTTAAACAAAACAAGAGGCTCTTGCTCAGATAGAACCCAAAAGCACAAGCTGCCCACAGTGATTCCCCTTCTCCTTCTCCCTTACCTTGACCGCTCACTCTCTTGGCCTCCATCACCTTGTGCTGCTGTGTTGAGGATCACACGGCACCTGTAAAGCGGAAACGGCAAGAGATGCTCACAGCTTCACAGGTGATGGACATCCTGAGCAAACTGCTCCCTCAGTCCGCTTGCTATTCCGCTCCTTATTCGAGTCAGTTCCGGTGCCGATACGCTGTTTCGTTTCATACCTTCAAGATAAAAATCTCAACCCAGAAGCTACTCGTATGGCCATCGGTCACATCTTCTCTCTGATACCACGTGCCGTCACCTTCTTAATGTGCTGTTCTCCTCGGTCTTCACCCTTCAGTGTTTGGCTCGTTTCCCTGCATCTGAAAACAATATCAAATAGGTCACCGGATGGTGATCAATAACTGCTTAAAAATCCCTGCGATCTTGCTCCCATTTAGCAATGGCATCTAGAGCCCAACTGCAGCCAGGCAGAAAAAAGAGGGGCCGTACTTCAAGACTCACACACGCAAGCCTTCGTACCATTGAGATTCGATCTGCTTCCTACTATTCAGCTGTCCTGCTCCCGTGGCTCCAAACACCCCTATAAAACACCATTGAAATTACTGTCCATGTAACCTGCCGGGGGTCCTGGATCTGGGATGACTGCATAACCTTTGCCTGAACAGTCTAGGTGTACTGACATATTGACTGTATGTTCTTACTGGTCTTCCACCCTGATTCTACATTACCAGGCAGAGCAGCTCTGAGCCACGCACACTCAGACCGACACCGGACAGAACTCTATGATTGATACAACTCAAATGATGAGAGAAAACTCTCTGTGACAAGAATTACTCCTGGACTGGAGACACCGTCGGGCAAGAAGATCTGCAGGGCTGCAAGGGTGAGGTGAGCAGACTCTATCACAAGGTTGGAAACATGAGCGTAATGGCTTGTAAACAAGAAACAATCAAAACTGAGATGAGGTGGGCACAAGAAGCCTGTCTTCAAGACGTGAACTGAGATAGTGTGGGGAAGAAATCCCAGTCTGTGAAGATGAATGACTGGGGAGTAGAACTACTGGCACAGAACACAATTTTGCCACAAGAGATGGCCAACTGTAAACTTCTAAAATGCAAGACGGATCTGTGCTTTAAGCCTGCGATATGAGAAGATCAAGTAGCTCTGTGCCAGCAGCCGCAGGTGTCTGGGACCTTAGGGATCTCACCCAAGCAATGTGTAGTACTGAGTACAAAGGCAATATCAAGGGCCAAGAAAGCTCTAAGACACAGCAGACAGACAGACTGCACACTGACAGACACAGGCTGGAACTGCCCTGCCCGGCACATGCTACTGTTGGGTTAAGAATTAGCTCCTTCTTGCTACCTTATCTTGCCCCGAGTGGACTCTTCCAGCACAGCCCTCTCCCCTATGCTGCCTTTAAAACCCCTCTCTGCCCTTCCTTCTCCAAGCCCCACCCCAGCCCTCATCCCTCGACTCAGCTCTCAGGTCAGAGACCCAAAGCCACCCTCGACAGAACAATGAATCCTCCTCTCCCTTTCCCCAGACGTCCACAGGTCCCAAAATATTGCAGTCATTCTCTACTTGTGTGCTGTCAGAGAAGGAAATTGACTCCTTCCTGACAGCTCCTGTCCTATACGTGTACCCTGGACCCTTCTGTGCTACTGCTCCTCGAGAGCTCTGGAGCCCTCCCCTGAGTTCTGCTGGCCCATCTTACTTTCTACCACCCTGCAAACTCCAGACCCTGCCATGGGCTGGCAAAGCCAGTGAATTTCAGATATTTATAACCTACCAGGCTCTTGTTACAAACTGTAAAGGCTTCAGGAACAACAAACCATCTCGCAGGTAATGAGCTGTCCTGAAATTCCAAGCAAAGCACCTGAAATAAAATAAAAAGAATGCAAAGTTTTAAAAACTCCTACCTGAAAACCCAACTACTCACCTGAAAACAAAGGTGCACCCTCTGTACACAGTAAATGTGCTTTGTGCTGCAGGTGCTGCTGAACCCTGACTCCCCCTGAAGCTCCAACCTCCGACAGACACCTCTGCATCTCTAAAAAAATTGCAAAAAGAGCTTATCCTGCCCAAAAAGCTGCACTAAAGCAAAAGAAAAGCAGAACACTGATCTCAAGGCAGAGCAAGAGCTGAATGAGCTCCTGAGGGAGGAGCTGTGGCTTATAAAGTCCTGGGGCCCTGGAATGATCCCCACCTGGGGATGGGGTGCTCCCCACCCCACCCCCTCCTGCAGGGGTAAATAGGAGCAGCTGTGAGGGATCGAATCGGCCTCACATTTACAGCAAAAGAAACTCTGGGGGGAGAAGGGGACCCTGAGCAGGTGTTTGACTGCAGCTCTGTCTGGGGGCACAGTATAACCCTGACTCAGCCCATTTGAGCAGTGTTGCTAGCTAAGGTCTGGCAGCCGGAAGATCTTGCAATGTACGGAGAGATAGGGCCCCTCTCCCAATAGCCAATCACGTTTAGTTCGTGATGTAAACAGACGGATGTGACGTTGTAAATCTTATCTATATAAACCTGTGTTATCTATCAATAAACACCATTTGCCATCCACCACATTGGTGTCTGTGAGCCGATGGCCCGAGCGGCCTGGGGTTGGTCGCCGTGCCGTTCCTGAACCAGGTCGCCACGCCTTCGCTGAAGGCAACAAGCAGCTACAGCCGGGCAGGGGGTGTCCAAAAGCCAATTCTCTTAACCCCCAAGGGGAAGGGGAGAGGAAATCGAGAGCATAATTGGCTCCATAGGGGTTTCCATGGGGGGACGCAGGGCAGAATAGGGGCTTGGTAGGAGCCTCCATAGGGAGGATATAGGGTGATAGAGAGACTCTATACAGGGCTCCTTAGGGAGGATGTGTAAATTAAACGTATAAAAAATATAGAATAATAAATCATATACATATTTTATAATATTTTATAATATTAATGAGTCCCCACTAATGACCAGGGTGTTGGCACCACAGAAGGGCCCCCCGGAGGGGAGTGGGAGAGGGGGTAATGCTAATGTAACCTGAGACCTTTGAAGAGGGGCATGATGGTGTAACTTTTAGACTTAAGTTAGTGATTATACGGCTTTTGGAGACAAACTAATGATTATAAGACAAGTGTATGTAAGGGGCAATGATTGTTAGACAAGTAGACATAACTTAAGTAGACATGGGTTATGGTATAGTCGTGAATGAGCTTCGCAATAAACCAGAACTTGCTTCACCACTGACATTGAGTCTATCGCATAGTTCTCCTCGCTCGTCGCAGAGAGGGACAGGACAAGGGACCCAGCCCAGTAAGATGGATGCGGAGATGCTCAGGCTGAGGGGTGCAGGGCCCAGGCTGCGGAGACGGATGCAGAGACGTGCAGGTCAAGGAACACAGGACACAGTTCATGGAGACGGACATGGAGTCGCGAATGTCAAGGAGCAGAGGGCCCAGTCCTCGGATATGGACATGGAGAGGTACAGGCCGAGGGGTGCAGGGCCCATGCCATGGAGACGGACGCAGAGACATGCAGCCTGAGGGGTGCAGGGCCATTACCGCGGACACAGATGCGGAGACGTGCAGGCTGAGGGGCGTACGGCCCAGTCTGCGGAGATGGACGCAGAGAAGTTCATGTCAAGGAGCACAGGGCCCAGGCCACAGAGACAGATGTGTACATGTGCAGGCTGAGGGGCGCAGGGCCCAGACCGCGGAGACGGACGCGGAGACGCACAAGCCGAGTGGTGGAGGGCCCGGGCTGCAGAGACGGATGCAGAGACCTGCAGGCCAAGGGGTGCAGGGCTTAGGCCGCGGAGATGGACACGGAGGGGGACAGGATGTGTAGCGCAGGGCCCAGGCTGCAGAGATGGATGCAGAGACACGCATGTCAAGGATCACAGGGCCCAGGTCGCAGAGATGGATGCGGAGACGCGCAGACTGAGGGGCGCAGGACCCTTACCGCGGAGACAGACGCATAGAGCTACAGGATGAGGGATGCAGGGCCCAGGCCGTGGAGACGGACGTGGAGAGGTGCAACCTGGGGGGCGCAGGGCCCAGGCCGCGGAGACGTGCAGGTTGAGAGGTGCAGGGCTCAGGCCGACAAGACGGACACGGAGAAGCATAGGCTGAGGGACACAGAGCCCAGGCCGTGGAGACAGATGCAGAGACATGCAGGCCCACTTTAGGGCCCCCAATAGGGCCCCGTATCTCCCCTCCCCACTTTCGCGCCCTGAATAGGCCCCCCATAGAACCTTGTGTCCCCCTTTTAGAGCCACTTGTAGTGCCCACATAGTGCCCTGTGTCCCCCCTCCTTAGGGCCCCCAATAGGGCCTCAAGTCCCGTCCCCACCCGGAGCCCCTACAGAGCCTGTGTCCCCTTCTAGAGCCCCCTATAAGGCCCCGTGTCTCCTCTCCCCACTTGAGGGCCCCTAATAGGTCCCCATGTTCCCCCTACTCATTTTAGGGTCCCCAATAGGGCCTCATGTCCCTCCCCCCGCCCCAGAGCCCCTACAGGGCCCCGTGTCCCCCCTATAGGGGCTTTAAAGTGTCACGGCGATTCGTTCCTCGTGCTGTTGTTCCAGGTGCAGAGGGACGAGCTCCGCACCCGAGGGTGATGATGGAGAAGCGAGTGCAGGATGGATCGAGACCATCCTCATCGCTCAATTTCACACCCAGAATACAGAGTGGGATCCTCTACTCTGGGGCCACCTGCCCCTATAGAGACCCTTATAGAGGCTCTTGGAGAACCCCCGTTGTGCCCAGTCTGAACCTCAGCTGCTCCTCGTAGGACTTGTTCTGCAGCCCCTTCCCCGGGCTCGTTCCGATCTCCGCACGCGCTGCAGCCCCTCAGGGTCCTTTCTATACTGAGGGCCCAAACCTGACCTCAGTACTCGACGTGTGGCCTCACCACAAAGTCCCATAGGGGCGACAAAGGGAACGGTAGGGGCTCTATACATGGGACATATTGGGCATTATAAAAGCTCTATAAAGGGTTCCACCGGGGAGACAAAAACTGAAATAGGGGCTCTAGAGGGGGCTCCATATGCGGCTCTTATTGGCTGCTATAAAAGCTCTATAGGGGCTTCCATAGGATCTACACCGTGTGCGATAGGGGCTATAAAGGGGGCTCTATACGGGGTAGAGAAGTGCTCCATAGGGAGCTGCATAGCAGGGACTTGGGGGGAGCGATTGGGGCGACACAGGGTGCTATGGGGCCTCTGTAGGGGGTTCCACACATGGGAATTGTCAGCCGTGCTAGGAGTTCTATAGGGGTTTCCATGAGGGTGACAAAGGGTGCAATAGGGGCTGTGTAAGGGGCTCCATAGGAGGGACGTATGGGGCGCCATAGGAGCAACGCAGTGTGCAATGGGGGCTCTATAGGGGAGACACAGGGGGAGAAAGAGACTCTATAAGGGGTTACACAGAGGGGACTTAGGGGGTGCGATAAGGGCTCTATAGAGGGCTCCATACGGGAAACGAAGAGCACAAGAGGGGCTCTATAGGGGGCTCTATTGGGGGCTCCATGGCGGGGAGAAAGAGCTCCATATGCAGCTCTTATTGGCTGCTATAGAAGTTCTATAGGGGGTTCCACAGGGTCTACCCAAGGTATGACACGGGCTATGGTGGGGGGCTCTGTATGGGGTACAGAGATAAGTGTTCTATACGGGGCTGCATAGCAGGGACTTAGGGGGAGCGATAGGGGTTCTATAGAGGCCTCCACAGGGGTGACACAGGACTCTATGGGGCCTCTGTAGGGGGTTCCACACACGGGAATTGTCGGCCGTGGTAGGAGCGCTATAGGGGTTTCCATGGGGGTGACAGAGGGTGCAACAGGGGCTGTGTAAGGGGTTCCATAGGAGGGACGTATGGGGCGTCACAGGGGTGCCACAGTGTGCAATAGGGGGGACACAGGGGGAGAGACTCTATAAGGGGTTACATAGAGGGGACTTAGGGGGCGTGGTAGGGGCTCTATAGAGGGCTCCATAAGGGAGACAAAGAGCGCAAAGAGGGGCTCTATAGGGGGGAGAAAGAGCTCCACAGGCAGCTCTTATTGGCTGCTACAGAAGCTCTATAGGGGGTTCCATAGGGTCTACCCAGGGTGTGATGGTGGCTGGGGGGGTGTCTATATGGGGCTGCATAGCAGGGACTTGGGGGGCGCTGCAGGGGGCTCTATAGGGGTCCGAGGTCCCGGCCTTCCATTTTCAAGGCCTCCCCCAGACACGCTGCTTCCACCTCTTTTATTCAGGCGTCACCACAGTTCACGGTCCCAAAACACCGTGTAATCACCCCAAACCAGAGCCCCGTTCCCCCCCCCAAAGTATCTGGAACCTCCCGCGGGGGCGGGGGGGTGGGATGACACATCAAGGGCCTCCTGGAGGTCCTCAAGGTGGGCCCCAAGGTCCTCAGAGAGGTTCCCACGGAAGCCCTCAATGCGCCCCTGGGAGGTCCCAGACGTCACCAAGGGGGTCCCCAAGTCCTTCCAGGGAGGTTTCCCCTCCTCCCTCGTCTTCACCACCACCAAGGACCCCCTCTTGAGGAGTTCCCAAAGGTCCCCATGGGGTTCCACCACCTCCCCGTCCTCATCTCCACCATTCAGAAGCATTTAATGACTTCCAGGTCCTCAAGGTCCCCCAACCACCACAGCATCGGCGTCACCACCTGAGGGGTCCTCAACGTCCCCGTGGTCCCTTAGCTCCTTGACGTTATCTAAGGGGTCCCTGACACCCACCGAGGGGCCCTCAGGAAGGTCCCCCACATCAGCCCCGAGGTCCACGTCGAGGTCCCTCAAGATCTCAGAGGGTTCCTGTGACCTTTGTCACCCCCCAGGGCATCCCCAGAGTCTTGGGAAGGTCCTTCCACCTGTGTCCTCCTGATCTTCACCTCAAGGGTCCCTTGAGACACACAAACCGAGGTCTCCGAGGGGGTCCCCAACCTCCACATCCTCCTCGTCTTCACCCAAAGGGTCCCCAAGGTCCTCAGAGGGGTCCCTTGACCCCCTCCATGCCCACATCTTCTCCACCCAAGGGGGTCCTCAATGTCCCATTGAGGTCCCCGACCTCACGTCACCTTCACCTAAAGAGTCCCCAACAACCACAGGAGGGTCCCCAAGGTCCTCCTGGGTTTTCCCCAATGTCCTGGAGAGGTCCCTGACCTCCACATCTTCCTCGTCTTCACCCAAAGGGTCCCCAAGCTCCTCAGAGGGGTCCATTGACCCCCATGTCCACATAGTCTTCACTCAAGGCGTCCCCAAGACCCAGAGGGGTCCCCAAGGTCTCAGGGTGGTCCCCGACCCCCATGTCCACGTCGTCCCCACACCAGGGCTCACCAAGATCCCCATTGGTGCCCCCGAGGTCCTCATAGGGGTCCCTGAGGTCTTCCTCAACATCCCCGAGGTCCTCAACGTCCTCAAGGTCCTCCTGGGTGTCCCCCAGGTCATCGTCAAGGTCCTCAAAGTCCTCCTGGACATCCTTGAGGTCCTCTTGGACGTCCTCAACATCCCCAAGGTCCCTGTTGGTGCACTCGAGGTCCTCCTGGATGTCCCTAATGTCCCCATTGGTGTCCCTGACGTCATTGTCAAGGCCCTCCTGGACGTCTCCGATGTCCTCAAGGTCCTCCTGGAAGTCCCCAAGCTCCTCCTGGACATCCCCGATGTTCTGAAGGTCCTCCTGGACATCCCCGATTTCCTCAAGGTCCTCCTGGATGTCCCCAACATCCTCAAGGTCCTCCTGGCAGTCCTCAAGGTCCTCTTGGGTGTCCCCAATATCCTCCTCGCCGTCCCTGAGGTCCTCTGGGTAGTCCTCGAGATGCTCTCTGCCCCGGCCACCCCCGAGTGGCGCCAGCAGGGGGTCCCAGCCCCCCCAGGGCTCCCCAGGCCCATCGAGGCGCGGCCGCCGTCCCCGCGGTGCCACGGCCGCCATCAGGGCGCGGGCGAGGTGCCGAGGACACCGCGCCAGCTGTGCCACGCGGCGCAGGCGCGAGGCCACGGTGAGGGGCGGCCCCGCCAGGAGGGCGCGGGCGGCACGGGCGGCCAAGGGGACGCAGCCCCAGCGCTCGGCCAAGGCCCAGAGGGCGACGGGGGGAGCGGCCACCGCGGCCGCCGCCGCACCTTCGAAAGCACCTGTCACCAGGAAGCGCCGCGCCAGGGCGATGGCGGTGCCCGCGGTGCCCGGGGACAGGGGTTGGGACAGGAGGGGGCACGAGGAGGAGGAGGAGGAGGAGCCACGGCAGCCATGGAGGAAGTGGAGGAGGATGAGGAGGGGGCGGCGGGGGCAGCGGCGCAGGGTGACCGCACTCTGGTGGCCCTCGCGGAAGGCCCCCCCCAACATGGCGGCCAAGACGGGCGAGGAGAGGGAGAGGGAGGAGCGCAAGGCCGGGAGCCCCGGGGGAACCCCCTCGGGGAGGAGGAGGAGGTCGTGGGGGGCCCTGGAGTAGGGGCAGGGGGAGGGGTGGGACACCTGGGGGCTCAGGGACAGTGACAGAGATGGGTTGGGGGACACTGGGGACACCTGGGGGCTCGAGGACACCTGGGTACAGGGGGTGGGGGAGCTTGGGGACACCTGGGGATGGGGAAGACACGGGGGACATTGATTTGGGGGCACCTGGGGGCTTGAGGTCACCTGGGGACAGGGGGTGGGAGGGGCTGCCGAGAGCCAGGGACGTTTGGGGGATCCTGGAGTCACCTGGGAGTGCGTGGGGGAAGTCGGGGACAGCAGGGGACAACGCTTTGGGGCCACCGGGGGCCTCCGGGAACCGCCCAGGGCAGCTGGGGAGCCCTCAGTGTCCCAACGGCTGTCCCGGCGTCCCCAGGGGTCTTCGTGTCCGTACGTCTGTCCCCGCGGCGCCTCCGCATCCCTCTGTCCTCAAGGGGCCACCACGTCCAAGCACCACCCCGGGGACCCCGATGTCCCCAGGGACCCCAACGACCCCGATGACCCCAAGAGCCCCCAATGACCCCAGAGTTCTCAATGACTCTGATGTCCCCAATATCTCCAATGACCTCAAAGTCCCCAATGACCTGATGTCCTCAATGACCCCAACGACCTCAAAGTCCCCAACGCCCCCAATGTTTCCAATGACCCCTCATGTCCCCAACAACCCCAAGAGCTCCCAGCGACCCAATGACCCCAATGTCCCCAAGAGCCCCCAGCGACCCTGACGACCCCAATGGCCTCAAAGTCCCCAACATGTCCACAAGAACCACAATGTCCCCAATAACCCCGATGTCCCCAACGTCCCCAAGAGCCCTTGATATCCCCAACAACCCTGATGTCCCCAATGACCCCAAGGTCCCCAGGAGCCCCCAATGTCCCCAATGATCCTGATGTCCCCAATGTCCCCAGGAGCCCCCGAGATCACCCCGTACCTGCCGCTCCTCGCTGTCCCCTGCGCAGTGTCCCCGCAGGAGGCCGATGGCGTCCGCCGCGTAGAGCGTGAAGGCCGGGGGGGGGCAGTAGGGGGACGCAGGGCCGCGAGCCACCGCCGCCATCAGCAGGGCCACCGCACCGCCCCTGCCCCAGAGCAGGCGCCGCGCCCCCGGGGACCACCTGGGCAACGGTGACACGCGGGTCATGTGACACCCAATGCCGCCCCCTCCCCTCCATAGGGGGCTCCATAGGGGAGGGGGCGCAGGGGGGCTACAGGGAGGAGTCCATAGGGGGGCTATGGGGGGTCTATAGGAGCTCTATGAGGATGTCCACAGGGGGCTATAAAGGGGCTATAGGAGGGCTATGGGGGCTTTACAGGGAGGGGTCCTTAGGGCCTCTATGGGGGGGAAATCTATACAGGACTGGGGCAGTTTGGGGGGGGGGGCAATTGGGGGTCTACGAGGAGGGGTCCATTGGAGGGCTATGGGGTGGGCTATAAGGGCTCTATGGGGGGGCTATTGGGGCGGCCACAGGGGGGCTATGGGGAGAAGCTATAGGGGCTCTATGGGGGGATCCATAGGGGGGCTATAAGGCAGCTACAGAGGGTCTAGAGGGGCTCCAGGGGCTATCCTCAGCTCTCCCCACTCACCGCGCCAGCACAGTGATGGCGGTTGCGCTCGCCAGCCGGGTCGGGGGGTCCCCACGCCGCAGCCCCCGCGCCAGCACCCCCAGCCCAAAGGGGGTGGCGGCCGTTGCCCCCAGAGCCCTCAGCACAGACCACCCTGGGAGGGGAACAGAGCCATAGGGACCCCCCCAAACACACCCTGGGACCCCCTGAACACCCCTCGGGATCCTCCCCCAAACACACCCTGGGACCCCCTGAACACTGCCCCGGGACTCCCTCCAAACACCCCCCGGGATCTCCCCCCAAACACCCTCAGGGACCCCCTCAAATGTTCCCACCCACCCAAAAGCACCCCCCAAACCCTCAAAGACTTCCACCAACAGCCCCCCCTCCAAAACTGCCCCGAAGTCCCCCCAGGGACCCCTGCAGCCCCCCCTAAAGGACACCCAGGACACCCCAAGACCCCCAAAGTCCACCCCGGAATGCCCTAAACCCCACCCAGGACATCCTGGGACCCTCAAAAGACCCCAAAGACCCCTCCTAAACCCCCACAGACCTCCCTAAAGACCCTTCAAACTGCCCCAAAGACCCCTATAAAGTCACCCTGGGGCAGCCCAAGACCCCCACATCCCACCCAGGGCCCCCTCCAAGTCCCCCCCTCACCCAGCTCCCGGAGCTTCTGGTGCCGCATGCCGTGGGTTGCGGGCGACGGTGATGGGGGGGCTGTTGCTGTTGTCGAGGATGAGGGGGCTGTTGATGGTGGTGGTGATGGGGGGGTTGTTGCTCTTGGTGATGGTGTTGGTGATGGAGTTGGAGGGGCTCTTGCTGGTGCTGCTGTTCCTGGTGTTGCTGTCGATGTCGCTGCGGCTGTTGCTGCTCCTGGGGCTGTTGATGATGCCGGGGCTGATCCTGCTGTTCCTTCTGTTGCTGTTCCTGTTGTTCCTATTGGTGTCATTGAGGCTGTTGCTGCTCCCGGGAGTGCTGATGATGCTGGGGCTGTTCCTGTTGCTGCTATTCCAGTTGTTTCTGTTCCTGCTGGTGCCATCGGTGCCGCTGTTGCTGCTCCCGGTGTTGATGATGCTGGGGCTGATCCTGTTGTTTCTGTTCCTGTTCCTGTCGATGTTGCTGCAGCTGTTGCTGCTCCCAGGGGTGTTGATGATGCCACGGCTGTTCCTGGTGTTGCTGTTCCTGGTGTTCCTGTTGCTGGTGTTCCAGTTGTTCCTGTTCCTACTGTTGCCATCGGTGCCACTGTCGTCGGGGCTGCTGCTGTCTCCGCCGCCGTCGTTCGTTCCGAGGGTGTCACCGGAATCCCCCGGGATGCCCCCCCGAGCAGCAGCCGCGCTCCGGAGGGGCCGTAGTGGCGCACGAGCCCCGCGAAGCACTCGGGGGCAGCCGCCAGGCGCCGCAGCAGGGGGGACGCGCGGGGTGAGGGGCTGCGCGCTGCCGCCACATAACGGAGCAGCGCAGCCGCCACGGGCCCCCCCCCCGTCGCCAGCGCTGCGCTTGGGGGGGGTGACCCCCTCCCACCCCCCCTTTCCTCCTCCTCCTCGCCTCCCCCCCCCGCCAGGCGCCCCAAGAGCAGCAGCGCCGCCGCTTCGGGCAGCCGGGGGTCCCCCTCGTTGGGGCCGCGAGGAAGGGCCAGAGCACGCAGAGCGGGGACGCGGCTGCCATGACGGCGGCGCGGGGGGGAAGGGGGGGGCGGTGACGGCGGCGAGGAGGGGGACCTGGAATTGGGGAGAAATGGGGAGAAGTGAGGATTTGGGGGGGGGGGGGGGCGGGACAGACACCCCCCCCCCCCCGCCACACCACGAAGAGATGGGGACCCCTCCTGCACCCCAACAACCCCCCCTCAAGCTCCTGAAGATGCTAGGAGCCCCCCCTCCAAGGACCCCCCCTTAAGATGCCAAAGACCCCTGGGACACCCAATTTCCCCACCCGCCAAGACCCCCAAGAATCTCCAAGTTGCCCTCCCTCCCAGACCCCCCCCTGAAGCTCCAAAAGACCTGATGGACCCCAAAGCCCCCTCACTTGCTCCTCCTCCAGCCCTGGTCCCGCTGCGGCGGCGGGGACTCCGGCGGGAAATCGCATGACGCGGCAGCTTCGTCTTCATCTTCATCTTCCTCCTCCTCCTCCTCCTCCTTCTCCTCCTCCTCCTCCTCAGCACGTTGGTGCAGGACGTCAGCGAGGAGCGGCACGACGCCGCCTTCCTCCAGTGCCGCCAGCGCCGCGCGGTCGTAGGCGAAGGCAGCCAAAGCCACCAGGAGACGGCGGCGCCAGGAGCGCGCGAGGGGTCCCACCAGGAGCTGGGACTTGAGTCCCGTTGGAGGATGTGTGTTGGGTTCCATGGATGGACCTGTGTTGTGTCCCACCAGGAGCCGGGACTTCGGTCCCGTTGGAGGACGCACGTTGGTTCCCTTCGAGGAACAAGCGTTGGGGTCCATTGAGGAACGTGTGTTGGGTTCCACCAGGAGCTGGGATTTGGGTCCCACTGGAGAACGTGGGGTGGGTCCCTTTGGGGGCCGTGTATTGGGTCCGTTTGCACAATGTGCATTGGGTTCCATTGATGGACTTGTGTTGGGTTCCACCAGGAGCTGGGTTTTGGGTGCCTTTGCAGGACGCGCGTTGGGTCCCTTCGAGGAACAAGCGTTGGGTCTCTTCAAGAGCTTCGTGTTGGGTTCCCTCGGGAGACGTGCATTGGACTCCTCCAGAAACTGGGATTTGGGTCCCATTGAAGGACGTGCATTGGGTTCCACTGGGGGCCACTCGCTGGATTCCTTCACATGACGCACATTGGTTTCCACTAATGGACTTGTGTTGGGTTCCACCAGGAGCTGGGATTTGGGTCCCATTGGAGGATGTGCGTCAGGTCCCTTCGAGGGCCGTGTGTTGGGTTCCATCGGGAGCCGTGTGTTTGGCTCCTCCAGGAGCTGGGATTTGGGTCCCGTTGGAGGACGCACGATGGGTTCCATTGATGGACCAGTGTTGGGTCCCACCAGGAGCTGGGATTTGGGTCCCATCAAGGGACATGCATTGGGTTCCATCGGGGGCCACGCATTGGGTTCCTTCACCTGACGCGCATTGCGTTCCACTAATGGACTTGTGTTGGGCTCCACCAAGAGCTGGGATCTGGGTGCCTTTGCAGGACGCGTGGTGGGTCCCTTGGAGGAAGAAGCGTTGGGTCTCTTCAAGGGACGTGCATTGGGTTCCACCGATGGACTTGTATTGGGTTCAACCAGAAGCTGGAATTTGGGTCCCATTGGAGAATGTGCATTGAGTCCCTTCAAGGAACGAGCGTCAGGTCCCTTCGAGGGCCGGGCGCGGGGTTCCTTCACACGACGTGCGTTGGGTTCTGTTGATGGACTTGTGTTGGATTCCACCAGGAGGTAGGATCTGGGTCCCAACGGAGGATGCGCGTTGGGTCCCTTCGAGAAACAAGCGTTGAGTCCATTCAAGGGCCACGCGTTGGGTTCCATTGAAGGACTTGTGTTGGGTCCCACCAGGAGCTGGGATTCAGGTCTCTTCGAGGGCCACGCGTTGGGCTCCCCCAGGAGCTGGATTAGCAGCCCCAGCGCGCCGGCCTCACGCACGCGGGCGCGGTTGACGGCCTCGCGGCACAGCAGGCAGAGGGCCCGCGCGGCGATGGCGACGCCGGTGACATCAGAGGCCGCCATGGCACGTTGCAGCTCCTCTGTGACCGTCTCCACAGCGCCAGCGGCGCCCAGGGCAGGCCGGAGCGCGGCAACAGTGCAGGCGTTGGCAATGGCCGCCATGGCGGGGTGGCGGCGGTCACGGTCGGCGTGGGTGGCGATGGCGGCCAAGGAGGGCAGAGCGGGGACGATGGCAGCCACATCGGCGTCGGCATCGTCGCGGCGGTGCTCGCCGTCCATCAGGTCGCGCAGGGCTTTAGCGACGGCAGCGGCTGCCGGGTGGGCGGGAGGCAGCAAGGGCAGGCGCGAGGCCAGGGCACGGACAGCGCCCGCACGGCGCAGAGCACGGCGAGGGGACGGCGAGGGCGGGGATGGCGCCGCCGCCGCCATGATGCGCAGGGCCCGCGCTGCGCTCTGCAGGCACTCGGGCGTCGAGCAGGAAGCTGCCAAGGCCACCAGGAGGGGCCCCGCACCTGCTCCAGTGAGGAAGGCATTAAAGGGGACCCCCCTGCCTCCACCGCGGGGAGCCCCCGAAACCCCCTCAGGGACCACCAGGACCCCCCCTCAGGGACCACCAGGACCCCCCCTCAGGGATCCCCAAAACCCCCCTCAGGGAACCACGAGGACCCCCAAAGTGCCCTTAGGGACCCCCAAAACCACCTCAGGGACCACCAAGCCCCCGTTAGGGAACCCCCAGGACCCCCAAAATCCCCTCAGGGACCCCCAAAACCACCTCAGGGATCTCCAGGAACCGCCAAAACCCCCTCAGGGACCACCAGAACCCCCAAAATCCCCTCCAGGGCTCCCAGGACGCCCTCAGGGATCCTCAGGGACCCCCAGGCCCCCCCCCCCTCACCGGCGTCGAGGATGTCGCGGGCACCATCGGGCTCCAGCGCGAGGTTGGCGAGGGTCCGGGCCGCGCGGTTCTGGACGCTCTCGGGGTTCGGGGCCGACAGCAGCGACACTGGGGGGTGAGGGGCACACAGACCCCAGAAACCAGCATATACACCCCAAAAATGGGCACAGAGACCCCAAAAACGAGCAAAGAGAGCCCAAAAATGGGCATAGAGACCCCAAAATCAGGGAAAGAGCCCCCAAAACAAAGGCCAGAGCCCCCAGATGGGCCACAGCCTCACAGAAAGCCTCCCCACCCCAACATTGGGAACCCCCTACGACTGCCCCCTTGCCCCCCACTCACCCACCCCCACCCCCCCCAAGTCCCAACACTCCCCACGCCACTCACCCATGCTCGTGACCCCCCCAGCCCTGCTGCCCCCAGGTCCCACGCCCTCCACCCCCCGAAGTCCCACTTCCCCCCCTCGCTCCCCCCACTCACCCACGCTTGTGACCCCCCCCCAGCCCCAGCCCCCCACACGCTTGGGACCCCCCCCACACTCCCCCCCACTCGCTCCACCCGTCCCCCCCCACTCTCCCACGCTTGGGACCCTCCCCCCGCCCCCCCCCCCCACGCTCGAGCCCCCCCCCCCCACTCCCCCCCACTCGCTCCACCCGTCCCCCCCCACTCTCCCACGCTCGGGACCCCCCCCCAGCCCCCCCCCCCCCCCACTCACCCACGCTCGGGACCCCCCCCATGCCCCTGGCCATCCGCCGGCAGCCGCGCTCGGTGCAGCAGTTGCCGAGGACGCTGAGCGCCAGCTCCAGGGTGCGGCGGGGCCGCGGCGGGGGCCGCAGCAGCGCCAGCAGCGGGCCCAGCCCCCCCCGCTCCCGCAGCCGCGCGGCGCCCCCCGCCCGCCGCGTGTGGCGGCTCCGCAGGGCCTGCAGCGCCCGCGGCAGCGCCGGCTCCGCCCCGGCCCGCAGCGCCTCCACGCACCAGCCCAGGGGCTCCGCCATGGCCGGGGGGCTGCGGGGGGGGGGAAGCGGAAGGAGGGAGCGGAAGGCGGCGGGGCCGCTCTGCGCTGCTGGAGGCGAACTCTATGGTCACGGCCCCGGCACGGGGCGGGAAAAGGGCGGAGCTGCTCCGAGAGCCTTGCGGGGGCTCTGACGGGGGGGGGGCGGGGCACGCTCTGTGCGGGTGGAGGGGAACTCTATGGTCAGGAGGCAGGGGAGGGGGGGAAGGGGGCGCTGAGTCCCCCTTATGGAGCCCCTATAGCACCCCCTAAGTCCCTCCTATGGAACCCCTATAGCGCCCCCTAAGCACCCCCTATAGAGCCCCTATAGCACCCCCTAAGTGCCCCATATGGAGCCTCTACAGCACCCCCTAAGTCCCCCCCATGGAGCCCCCGTAGCGCAGATGGGTATCTGTGGGGCAGATCTATGGGGCGACCAATAAGAACCGGCCCCCCCCCCGCCCCCCCAGTGGTGCCTCCCCCAGTTCCATAATTAGCGCCACTCCATAATTAGCACCACGGTCACCTCCAGGGGTCACCCACCCTTCAGCCGCCACCATGGGCCCTTGGGCTGCCCCACGGCGAGGCCTGGCAGCTGCCGCCGGCACCCACGGCGGGGGAGGAGGTGGGGGGGCAGGGGGGTATCGGGGTGCTTTGGGGTATTTCAGGTGACTTTGGGTGCTATTTGGGGCATTTCAGGTGATTTGGGGCGATTTGGGGACGTTTTGGGGCGTTTCGGGTGAGCTCGGGGTGGTTTTGGGTGATACTGGAGACTTTTGGGTGATTTGATGGGCGCTTTGGCTGAGTTTGGGGTGGGTTTGGGTGATTGGGGCATTTTCAGGTGTTTCAGCAGCATTTGGGGGGGCGTTTTGGGTGATTTTGGGGTGGTTTGAGGGTGACAAGGGGTGGCTTGGGGTGGTTTGGGGTGTTCCAGAGTGTTCTGGGGTGGGTTTGGGGCGTTTTGGGTGATTTTGGGGTGGTTTGGGGATATTTTGGGGTGTTTTGGGGTGTTCGGGGGGTGGGGTTTGGGTTGTTTTGGGTGCATTTCTTGCCATATTGGGGCATTTTGGTCTATTTTTGGACATTTTGGGTGTGTTTTGGTCCATTCTGGGATGGTTTGGAGTATTTTTTGAGCATTTTAGGTGCATTTTGGTCCACTCTGGTGTAGGTTTGGGTGGGTTTTGGGCATTTCGGGTGCATTTTGGTACGTTTTGGGGTGGTTTGGGGCCATTTTGGTCCATTGTGGGGTGGGTTTGGGGCTGTGTCGGGTGCTGGGGTTGACGCCTGGGTTTGGGGGCGCAGGGCGCACGTGGCGGGCGCTCTCGTTCCTGGTGGCTCTCCCGGCTGTCGGGGTCTGCATGGCCAACGTGTGGCTGGAGCAGCGCAAGCGCCCCCACGGGACCCCCCCATTCGTGCCCTACCACCACCTGCGCATCCGCACCAAGGTGGGCACCATGGGGCAGGGGGTGGGTGCTGTGGGGCAGGGGTGGGCGCTGTGGGGCAGGGAAGGCCTGATGCTGGGGAGGTGGGTGCTATGGGGCACTATGGGGCTGATGATGGGGTGCTATGGGGGCTGTGGGGTGCTATGGGGCACTATGGAGCACTATGGGGTTCTATGGGGCGCTATAGGGGGCTATGGGGTGCTATGGGGTCTGTAGGGTGCTATGGGTCACTATGGGGGGCTATGGTGTGCTATGGGGGACTGTGGGGCACTGTGGTGTGCTATGGGGGGCTGCAGGTCTCTATGGGTCACTATGGGGTACTATAAGGGGCTATGGGTCCCTATGGAGTGCTGTGGGTCTGATCCCCCCCCCCCCCTCACTCTCTGCAGCCGTTCCCGTGGGGCGATGGGAACCACACGCTGTTCCACAACCCCCGCACCAACCCCCTCCCCACGGGCTACGAGAAGTGAGCGCCCCCCAATAAAGGCTGCGCCCCCCCCCCCCCCAGCACCTCCTGTCCCACGGCAACACAGAGACTGGGGGGGGCATTGCCATGGGGAGGGGGGACCAGACCCACCCAAACCGCTTCCGAAACACCCAATATCACCCCCAAACACCCCCAGAACACCACCGACACCCCCAAAACACCCCAAAACCACCTCAAAACTGCCCCAAAATCACATCCCAAACCACCCCAAAAACATCACAAATCACCCCAAAAGCACCCGAAAACACCCAAAACCACTTCAAAACAAGCAATATCACCTCAAAACACTCCAAACACCCCGAACCCCCTGAAAACACCCCAAAACATCCAATAAACAGCCAATATCGCCCCAAACGTGCCCCAAACACCCTGAATACACCCTAAAACACACTACATCCACTCAAAACAGACAATATCACCCAAAACACCCTGAAAGAAATCCCAAACACCCAAACCCACCTCAAAACACCCAATAAACAGCCAAAAGAAATGCAAAACACCCCAAATCCGCCCCAAGACTCCCCAAACACC
>JAUMJJ010000799.1:0-33945 GCA_033556795.1 Tapera naevia | reverse complement strand
CCCTCCCTCCCCAGGCCCCTCCCCTCCCCCCAGGCCCCTCCCCCTCCCCCCCCCCCGCCCCTCCCCCACCATCAGCTCCTCGTTAATGATCATTTTGCTGATGATGCTGTGAACCGTGGGCAGGTCCAGCTCAAACATGGCCGCCAGGATCTCCATGCTGGGGGGGAGGGGAGGGGAGGGGTCAGCCAGGGGTCACCTGACACACCCCCCCCCCCCAAAAAGGTCACGTGACCCCCGGAACCAACCAATCACCTGATGGAGTCGTAGACGCTGCTGTAGGTGAAGAGGTAGGTCCGGAGGGACTCCTCCTGGATCTTCCTGGGGGGGGCAAAAAAGGGGGGCAAAGATGGCCGACTTGCCCCCCCCCCGCCCCATAACTGCCCCCCCCTGCCCCATAACTGCCCCCCCTGACCCATAACTGCCCCGGGGTGACCCCCAGATACCCCACGACCCCCCCAGAGACCCCTCAGGGGAAGGGGATGGAGGAGACCAGAGATGGAGACCACGTTCTCCTCCTGCCCCATTGCCCCCCCCGACCCATAACTGCCCCCCCCAGCCCCATAACTGCCCCCCCAGCCCCATAACTGCCCCCCCTGCCCCATAACTGCCCCCCCCTGCCCCATAACTACCCCAGAGTGACCCCACGACCCCCTTTCTGCCCCCCAGAGACCCCTCAGGGGAAGGAGATGGAGGAGACAAGGGATGGAGACCACGTTCTCCTCCTGCCCCATTGCCCCTCCTGCCCCATAACTGCCCCCCCAGCCCCATAACTGCCCCCCCAGCCCCATAACTGCCCCCCCAGCCCCATAACTGCCCTGGGGTGACCCCCAGATACCCCACGACCCCCCCAGAGACCCCTCAGGGGAAGGGGATGGAGGAGACAAGGGATGGAGACCACGTTCTCCTCCTGCCCCACGGCTCCTCCTGCCCCATAACTGCCCCCCCCCGCCCCATAACTGCCCCCCCCAGCCCCATAACTGCCCCATAACTGCCCCAGATACCCCACGACCCCCTTTCTGCCCCCCAGAGACCCCTCAGGGGAAGGGGATGGAGGAGACAAGGGATGGAGACCACGTTCTCCTCCTGCCCCATTGCCCCCCCTGCCCCATAACTGCCCCTCCAGCCCCATAACTGCCCCCCCTGCCCCATAACTGCCCCCTCAGCCCCATAACTGCCCCCCCTGCCCCATAACTGCCCCCCCAGCCCCATAACTGCCCCATAAGTACCCCAGAGTGACCCCACGACCCCCCCAGAGACCCCTCAGGGGAAGGAGATGGAGGAGACAAGGGATGGAGACCACGTTCTCCTCCTGCCCCATTGCCCCTCCTGCCCCATAACTGCCCCCCCAGCCCCATAACTGCCCCCCCTGCCCCATAACTGCCCCCCCAGCCCCATAACTGCCCCCCCTGCCCCATAACTGCCCCCCCAGCCCCATAACTGCCCCCCCCTGCCCCATAACTGCCCCGGGGTGACCCCCAGATACCCCACGACCCCCCCAGAGACCCCTCAGGGGAAGGGGATGGAGGAGACAAGGGATGGAGACCACGTTCTCCTCCTGCCCCATTGCCCCCCCAGCCCCATAACTGCCCCCCCAGCCCCATAACTGCCCCCCCCAGCCCCATAACTGCCCCCCCTGCCCCATAACTGCCCCCCCAGCCCCATAACTGCCCCATAAGTACCCCAGAGTGACCCCACGACCCCCTTTCTGCCCCCCAGAGACCCCTCAGGGGAAGGGGATGGAGGAGACAAGGGATGGAGACCACGTTCTCCTCCTGCCCCATTGCCCCCCCTGCCCCATAACTGCCCCCCCTGCCCCATAACTGCCCCCCCAGCCCCATAACTGCCCCCCCAGCCCCATAACTGCCCCCCCTGCCCCATAACTGCCCCCCCCAGCCCCATAACTGCCCCGGGGTGACCCCCAGATACCCCATGACCCCCCCAGAGACCCCTCAGGGGAAGGGGATGGAGGAGACAAGGGATGGAGACCACGTTCTCCTCCTGCCCCATAACTGCCCCCCCAGCCCCATAACTGCCCCCCCAGCCCCATAACTGCCCCCCCTGACCCATAACTGCCCCGGGGTGACCCCCAGATACCCCACAACCCCCCCAGAGACCCCTCAGGGGAAGGGGATGGAGGAGACAAGGGATGGAGACCACGTTCTCCTCCTGCCCATTGCCCCCCCTGCCCCATAACTGCCCCCCCTGCCCCATAACTGCCCCCCCAGCCCCATAACTGCCCCCCCTGCCCCATAACTGCCCCCCCCAGCCCCATAACTGCCCCGGGGTGACCCCCAGATACCCCATGACCCCCCCAGAGACCCCTCAGGGGAAGGGGATGGAGGAGACAAGGGATGGAGACCACGTTCTCCTCCTGCCCATAACTGCCCCCCCAGCCCCATAACTGCCCCCCCCAGCCCCATAACTGCCCCCCCAGCCCCATAATTGCCCCCCCTGACCCATAACTGCCCCGGGGTGACCCCCAGATACCCCACGACCCCCCCAGAGACCCCTCAGGGGAAGGGGATGGAGGAGACAAGGGATGGAGACCACGTTCTCCTCCTGCCCCATTGCCCCCCCCAGCCCCATAACTGCCCCCCCAGCCCCATAACTGCCCCCCCTGCCCCATAACTGCCCCCTCAGCCCCATAACTGCCCCCCCTGACCCATAACTGCCCCGGGGTGACCCCCAGATACCCCACGACCCCCCCAGAGACCCCTCAGGGGAAGGAGATGGAGGAGAACAGGGATGGAGACCACGTTCTCCTCCTGCCCCATTGCCCCTCCTACCCCATAACTGCCCCCCCTGCCCCATAACTGCCCCCCCAGCCCCATAACTGCCCCCCCAGCCCAATAACTGCCCCATAACTACCCCAGAGTGACCCCACGACCCCCCCAGAGACCCCTCAGGGGAAGGGGATGGAGGAGACAAGGGATGGAGACCACGTTCTCCTCCTGCCCCATTGCCCCCCCAGCCCCATAACTGCCCCCCCCAGCCCCATAACTGCCCCATAAGTGCCCCCCCCTCACCTGACCAGCATGGCCCGGACTTTGTTGGCCTCGGGGAAGAGGTCCCACACCTTCCCGTTCATCTTCTCGTTGACCACGAAGCGGTGGCAGCTCCGCCAATCGCCCGTCTTCATCGCCTTGGAGGCGGCGACCACGTGCTCCCGCATCGACTCGGGGGGGCCTGGGGGGCAGGTGTGGGGCAGATGTGGGGCAGAGGGGGGGCAGAGGGGGGGTAAGTGTGGGGCGGGTGTGGGGCAGGAGGAAAACCCCCCCCCCCCCCCCCGAGAAGCTGCTTTGGAGGCCACGAGGAGGGAGCGCGGTGGCATCGAAGGGGTTAAAGGGGTGGGAGGTGTGGGGCAGATGTGGGGCAAGTGTGGGGTGGGTGTGGGGCAGGATCTATGGGGCAGGTGTGGGGTAGAATGTGGGGTGGGTGTGGGGCGGGTGTGGGGCGGATATGGGGCAACTGGGTGGATGTGGGGCAGGATCTATGGGGCAGATGTGGGGCAGGTGTGGGGCAAAATGTGGGGCAGAATGTGGGGCAGATGTGGGGCGGATGTGGGGCAAGAGTGGGGTGGGTGTGGGGCAGAATGTGGGGTGGGTGTGGGGCAGGATGTGGGGCAGGATATGTGGGGCAGGTGTGGGGCAGAATGTGGGGCAAGTGGGTAGATGTGGGGCAGCATCCATAGGGCAGATGTGGGGCAGATATGGGGTGGTTGTGGGGCAGGATCTATGGGGCAGATGTGGGGTGGGTGTGGGGCAGGGGTGGGGTGGGTCTGGGGTAGGATCTATGGGGCAGATGTGGGGCAGATGTGGGGTGGGTGTGGGGCAGATGTGGGGCAGGATCTATGGGGCAAGTGTGGGGCAGAATGTGGGGTGGGTGTGGGGCAGTTGTGGGGCAGAATGTGGGGCAGGGGTGGGGTGGATGGGCAGGATCTATGGGGCAGGTGTGGGGCAGAATGTGGGCAAGTGGGTAGATGTGGGGCAGCATCCATAGGGCAGATGTGGGGCAGATGTGGAGTGGTTGTGGGGCAGGATCTATGGGGCAGATGTGGGGTGGGTGTGGGGCAGATGTGGGGCAGATGTGGGGTGGATGTGGGGCAGTTGTGGGGCAGAATGTGGGGCAGGGATGGGGTGGATGGGCAGGATCTATGGGGCAGGTGTGGGGCACATGGGGGGCAGGATCTATGGGGCAGATGTGGGGCAGGTATGGGGCAGGTGTGGGGCAGAATGTGGGGCAAGTGGGTAGATGTGGGGCAGCATCCATAGGGCAGATGTGGGGCAGATATGGGGTGGTTGTGGGGCAGGATCTATGGGGCAGATGGGTGGGTGTGGGGCAGGTGTGGGGTGGGTGTGGGGCAGGATCTATGGGGCAGGGGTGGGGCAGGTGTGGGGCAAAATGTGGGGCAGAATGTGGGGCAGATGTGGGGCAAGAGTGGGGTGGGTGTGGGGCAGGATCTATGGGGCAGATGTGGGGTGGGTGTGGGGCAAAATGTGGGGCAGGATGTGGGGCAGAATGTGGGGTGGATGTGGGGTGGGTGTGGGGCAGGATCTATGGGGCAAGTGTGGGGTAGAATGTGGGGCAGATGTGGGGCAGAGGGGGGGTAAGTGTGGGGCGGGTGTGGGGCAGGAGGAAAATCCCCCCCCCCCCCCCGCCCCCCCCGAGAAGCTGCTTTGGAGGCCACGAGGAGGGAGCGCGGTGGCATCGAAGGGGTTAAGGGGTGGGAGGTGTGGGGCAGATGTGGGGCAAGTGTGGGGTGGGTGTGGGGCAGGATCTATGGGGCAGGGGTGGGGCAGGTGTGGGGCAAAATGTGGGGCAGAATGTGGGGCAGATGTGGGGTGGATGTGGGGCAAGAGTGGGGTGGGTGTGGGGCAGGATGTGGGGCAGAATGTGGGGTGGATGGGTGGGTGTGGGGCAGGATCTATGGGGCAGATGTGGGGCAGGTGTGGGGCAGAATGTGGGGCAAGTGGGTAGATGTGGGGCAGCATCCACAGGGCAGATGTGGGGCAGATATGGAGTGGTTGTGGGGCAGGATCTATGGGGCAGATGTGGGGTGGGTGTGGGGCAGGGGTGGGGTGGGTGTGGGGTAGGATCTATGGGGCAGATGTGGGGCAGGGGTGGGGTGGGTGTGGGGTAGGATCTATGGGGCAGATGCGGGGCAGGGGTGGGGTGGGTGTGGGGCAGGATCTATGGGGCAGATGTGGGGCAGGATCTATGGGGCAGATGTGGGGCAGGGGTGGGGTGGGTGTGGGGCAGGATCTATGGGGCAGATGCGGGGCAGGGGTGGGGTGGGTGTGGGGCAGGATCTATGGGGCAGATGTGGGGCAGGATCTATGGGGCAGATGTGGGGCAGGGGTGGGGTGGGTGTGGGGCAGGATCTATGGGGCAGATGTGGGGCAGGATCTATGGGGCAGATGTGGGGCAGGGGTGGGGTGGGTGTGGGGCAGGATCTATGGGGCAGATGCGGGGCAGGTGTTGGGCAGAATGTGGGGCAAGTGGGTAGATGTGGGGCAGCATCCATAGGGCAGATGTGGGGCAGATATGGGGTGGTTGTGGGGCAGATGTGGGGCAGATGTGGGGCAGAGGGGGGGTAAGTGTGGGGCAGGTGTGGGGCAGGAGGAAAATCCCCCCCCCCCCCCCCCAAGAAGTTGCTTTGGAGGCCACGAGGAGGGAGCGCGGTGGCATCGAAGGGTTAATGTTTGACCCAAGGGATGACCCAGTTGACCCAAGGATGACCCATTTTTGACCCATTTTGACCCAAGGATGACCCATTTTTGACCCGTTTTGACCCAAGGGATGACCCAGTTGACCAAGGGATGACCCCTGTTGACCAAAGGATGACCCATTTTGACCCAAGGATGACCCAATTTGACCCATTTTGACCCAAGGATGACCCAATTTGACCCATTTTGACCCAAGGATGACCCAATTTGACCCATTTTGACCCAAGAATGATCCATTTTGACCCAAGGATGACCCAATTTGACCCTTTTGACCAAGGGATGATCCATTTTGACCCAAGGATGACCAAATCTGACCCCAGGATGACCCACTTTGACCCAAGGATGACCCAATTTGACCATTTTGACCCAATTTGACCCATTTTGACCAAGGGATGACCCATTTTGACCCAAGGATGACCCCAGTTGACCCATTTTGACCCAAAGATGACTCATTTTTGACCCGTTTTGACCCCAGGATGACCCAGTTGACCCAAGGATGACCCAGTTGACCAAGGGATGACCCAGCTGACGAAGGGATGACCCAGTTGACCAAGGGATGACCCAGTTGACCAAGGGATGACCCATGTTGACCAAAGGATGACCCATTTTGACCCAAGGATGACCCATTTTGACCCATTTTGACCCATTTTGACCCAATTTGACCCATTTTGACCAAGGGATGACCCATTTTGACCCAAGGATGACCCAATTTGACCCATTTTGACCCAAAGATGACCCCAGTTGACCCATTTTGACCCAAGGATGACCCATTTTTGACCCAAGGATGACCCATTTTTGACCCGTTTTGACCCCAGTTGACCCCAGTACGCCCCCAGTTGACCCCAGTACGCCCCCAGTTGACCCCACTGCCCCCAACTGACCCAAGGGGTTGCCCCCAGGGCCGTCCGGCCGCCCTCACCCAGCAGCGGCTGCCGCTCGCCCACGCGCAGCTGGTGGTGGAACTGTTTGCTGATCATGCGGCGCCGGGCGTCGAACTCGTGGGCGGCCATGTAAGGGATCTCCAGCAGCATGGCGGCCACCAGGTAGACGCACTCGAGGAGCTCCAGGTTGACGTGCATGTGGAAGGGCACCTGGCGCCGCTTCTCCACCTTCTCCTGCTCGGGGTTGCGCTCCTGGAGGCTCCGAAGGAGAAGGCCTTGGCCCAGGAGCTCCTTGGCCCGGCCCGAGGACTGGATGTCCAAGAGGGCGTTGTGGGCGTCCTTGATGAGGCCCTCGCGGAAGGCGCAGATGCCCAGTTGGACCATGGTGCGGTTGTAGAGGATCTGGGGAGGGGGGGGAGGAAGACAATGGGGGTGGTGGAACCCATGGGGGACCTCGAGGGGGTGGAACCCATGGAGAACCTCAAAGAGATGGAGCAGGAACCTCATGGAGGTGGTGGAACCCATGGGGATGGAGAAGGAACCCATGGAGAACCCATGGAGAACCTCAAGGGGATGGAAGAGGAACCCAATGGGGGTGGTGGAACCCATGGGGGACCTCATGGGGGTGGTGGAAACCATGGGGATGGAGAAGGAACCCATGGAGAACCTCAAGGGGATGGAAGAGGAACCCAAGGAGATGGAAGAGGAACCCAAGGAGATGGAAGAGGAACCCAAAGAGATGGAAGAGGAACCCAAGGAGATGATGGAACCCAATGGAGAACCTCAAGGGGATGGAAGAGGAACCCAATGAGGTGATGGAGGAACCTCATAGAGATGGTGGAACCCATGGAGAACCTCAAGGGGGTGGAAGAGGAACCCAAGGAGATGGAAGAGGAACCCAAGGAGATGATGGAGGAACCCAAGGAGATGGAAGAGGAACCCAAGGAGATGATGGAACCCATGGAGAACCTCAAGGGGACGGAAGAGGAACCCAAGGAGGTGGAAGAGGAACCCAAGGAGATGATGGAACCCCTGAAGAACCTCAAGTGGACGGAAGAGGAACCCAAGGAGACGGTGACGGAACCCCAGGCGACGACGCAACCCACAGAGCCAGAAGAGCAGATGCCCCACCCCACCCCCCCCACCCCCACCCCACCCCACCCCAAAGACCTGCACGGGGGGGTCGGCGTGCTGGATGTTGTCCTGGAGGTGGGACATCAGCATGAGGTCCCTGGCCTGGTACCAACGGCTGTGGAGGGCGTGGTGGTAGATGTGGCAGAGGATGGCGCAGGTCGGATGCGGTCGGTGCGGTCCTTGGCGTAGATGAACTTGCAGAGCTTCTCCATCAACGCCGCCGAGTCCTCCTCTTCCTCGGCTCCATCTCCACCGCCGGTGGGGCTGGAGGAGCTCTCCGTGGTGCTGGTGGTGGGGCTGGAGGAGCTCTCCGTGGTGCTGGTGGTGGGGCTGGAGGAGCTCTCCGTGGTGCTGGTGGTGCTGGTGGTGGTGGTGGCGGCGCCGCGGCGTTGGGCCCGGTAGTCGAACTTGTAGTAGGTGTGGAGGACGCGGCGCAGGTAGACGCGGCAGAGCTCCTCGGTGCTGCCCTTCTCCTGCAGGAAGCGCTGGAGGCGCGCGATGATGGCGCAGACGCGGCCCTCGTCCTTCAGGTGCTCCACGTATTCTGGGGGGAGGGACACAGGGACACGTCCCAGAGGGCATTGGGATGGAGTTATGGGGTCTGGGGGTCCATAGTGACCTCAATGTGGGGGTTTCAGGGTGGTTGGAGGTGGTTTTGGGGTGGTTGGAGAAGGTTGGAGAAGGTTGAAGATCTCCTGAAGGTGGTTGAGGGGCATGAAGGGACCAATAGAGGTCATTGGGATGGAGTTATGGGGTCTGGGGGTCCATAGTGACCTCAATGAGGGGGTTTGGGGGGGTTTTGGGGTGGTTGGAGAAGGCTGGAGAAGGTTGAAGATCTGCTGAAGGTGGTTGAGGGGCACGAAGGGACCAATAGAGGTTGGGGGGAGGTAATTATGGGGTCTGGGGGTCCATAGTGACCTCAACATGGGGGGGTGGGGGGGGTTTGGGGGGGGTTTGGGGTGGTTGGAGAAGGTTGGAGAAGGTTGGAGAAGGTTGGAGAAGGTTGGAGAAGGTTGAAGGTCTCCTGAAGGAGGTTCTGGACCATAAAGTGACCAATAGAGGTCGGGGGGGAGGTAATTATGGGGTCTGGGGGTCCATAGTGACCTCAATGAGGGGGTTTGGGGTGGGTTTGGGGGGGTTTTGGGGTGGTTGGAGAAGGTTGGAGAAGGTTGAAGATCTCCTGAAGGTGGTTCTGGACCATAAAGTGACCAATAGAGGTCATTGGGATGGAGTTATGGGGTCTGGGGGTCCATAGTGACCTCAATGTGGGGGTTTGGGGGGGTTCTGGGTGGTTGGAGAAGGTTGGAGAAGGTTGAAGGTCTCCTGAAGGTGGTTCTGGACCATAAAGTGACCAATAGAGGTCATTGGGATGGAGTTATGGGGTCTGGGGGTCCATAGTGACCTCAATGTGGGGGTTTGGGGGGGTTCTGGGGGGGTTGGAGAAGGTTGGAGAAGGTTGAAGGTCTCCTGAAGGTGGTTCTGGACCATAAAGTGACCAATAGAGGTCAGGGGGAGGTAATTATGGGGTCTGGGGGTCCATAGTGACCTCAATGAGGGGGTTTCAGGGTGGTTGGAGGTGGTTTTGGGGTGGTTGGAGAAGGTTGGAGAAGGTTGAAGGTCTCCTGAAGGTGGTTCTGGGCCATAAAGTGACCAATAGAGGTTGGGGGGAGGTAATTATGGGGTCTGGGGGTCCATAATGACCTCAATGTGGGGGTTTGGGGGGGGGTTGGGGGGGTTTTGGGGTGGTTGGAGAAGATTGGAGAAGGTTGAAGGTCTCCTGAAGGAGGTTGTGGGCCATAAAGTGACCAATAGAGGTCGGGGGGGAGGTAATTATGGGGTCTGGGGGTCCATAGTGACCTCAACACGGGGGTTTGGGGGGGGTTCTGGGGGGTTTTGGGGTGGTTGGAGAAGATTGGAGAAGGTTGAAGGTCTCCTGAAGGTGGTTCTGGGCCATAAAGTGACCAATAGAGGTTGGGGGGAGGTAATTATGGGGTCTGGGGGTCCATAGTGACCTCAATGAGGGGGTTTGGGGGGGGTTTGGGGGGGTTTTGGGGTGGTTGGAGAAGGTTGGAGAAGGTTGAAGGTCTCCTGAAGGAGGTTCTGGACCATAAAGTGACCAATAGAGGTTGGGGGGAGGTAATTATGGGGTCTGGGGGTCCATAGTGACCTCAATGTGGGGGTTTGGGGGGGGGGTTGGGGGGGTTTTGGGGTGGTTGGAGAAGATTGGAGAAGGTTGAAGGTCTCCTGAAGGAGGTTCTGGACCATAAAGTGACCAATAGAGGTTGGGGGGAGGTAATTATGGGGTCTGGGGGTCCATAGTGACCTCAATGAGGGGGTTTGGGGGGGGGTTTGGGGTGGTTGGAGAAGGTTGGAGAAGGTTCAAGATCTCCTGAAGGTGGTTGTGGGGCACAAAGCGCGCCCTTATTACCCCCCCCCCCAAGTGCCCCCCCAGCCCCACCTCCTGCCCCCCAAGTGCCCCCCCCCTGCCCCACAGCTGCCCCCCAAGTGCCCCCCCCGCCCCACAGCTGCCCCCCAAGTACCCTGCGAGTGGGGGTCGGTGCTCTGCATGATCTTGGTGAACTCCTCGTCCATTCTCTCCACCAGGGTCAGGATGCACCCGCGGACCCGGAACGGCTGTGGGGCAGCCCCATAGATCAGCCCCTGCCCCATAGATCAGCCCCCTGCCCCATAGATCAGCCCCTGCCCCATAGATCCGCCCCCTGCCCCATAGATCCACCCCCTGCCCCATAGATCCGCCCCCTGCCCCATAGATCAGCCCCTGCCCCATAGATCCGCCCCCTGCCCCATAGATCAGCCCCTGCCCCATAGATCAGCTCCTGCCCCATAGATCAGCCCCTGCCCCACAGATCATCCCCCTGCCCCATAGATCAGCCCCTGCCCCATAGATCAGCCTCTGCCCCATAGATCATCCCCCTGCCCCATAGATCAGCCCTTGCCCCATAGATCAGCCTCTGCCCCACAGATCAACCCCCTGCCCCATAGATCCACCCCCTGCCCCATAGATCAGCCCCTGCCCCACAGATCATCCCCCTGCCCCATAGATCAGCCCCCTGCCCCACAGATCATCCCCCTGCCCCATAGATCAGCCCCTGCCCCATAGATCCACCCCCTGCCCCATAGATCAGCCTCTGCCCCATAGATCCACCCCCTGCCCCATAGATCAGCCTCTGCCCCATAGATCAGCCCCTGCCCCACAGATCATCCCCCTGCCCCATAGATCAGCCCCTGCCCCATAGATCCACCCCCTGCCCCATAGATCAGCCCCTGCCCCATAGATCAGCCCCTGCCCCACAGATCATCCCCCTGCCCCATAGATCCGCCCCCGGACCCATAGATTCATCCCCTGCCCCATAAATCCACCCCTGCCCCATAGATCAGCCTCTGCCCCATAGATCAGCCCCTGCCCCATAGATCCACCCCCTGCCCCATAGATCCACCCCCTGCCCCATAGATCATCCCCCTGCCCCATAGATCAGCCCCTGCCCCATAGATCCACCCCCTGCCCCATAGATCAGCCCCTGCCCCACAGATCATCCCCCTGCCCCATAGATCCGCCCCCGGACCCATAGATTCATCCCCTGCCCCATAAATCCACCCCTGCCCCATAGATCAGCCTCTGCCCCATAGATCAGCCCCTGCCCCATAGATCCACCCCCTGCCCCATAGATCCACCCCCTGCCCCATAGATCATCCCCCTGCCCCATAGATCAGCCCCTGCCCCATAGATCCACCCCCTGCCCCATAGATCAGCCCCTGCCCCACAGATCATCCCCCTGCCCCATAGATCCCCCCCCTGCCCCATAGATCCGCCTCTGCCCCATAGATCATCCCCCTGCCCCATAGATCCACCCCCAGACCCATAGATTCACCCTCTGCCCCATAGATCAGCCCCTGCCCCACAGATCATCCCCCTGCCCCATAGATTTGCCCCTGCCCCCTAACTGCCCCACATCCTGCCCCCCAGCTGCCCCCTAACTGCCCCCCGGCCACCCCAGAGCCGCCCCACATCCTGCCCCATAACTACACCCCCCTGACCACCCCATAACTGCCCCAGATCTGCCCCCAACACCCCATAACTGCCCCCAGCGCCCCATAACTGCCCCAGATCTGCCCCCAGCACCCATAACTGCCCCCAGCGCCCCATAACTGCCCCAGATCTGCCCCCAGCACCCCATAACTGCCCCAGATCTGCCCCCAACACCCCATAACTGCCCCAGATCTGCCCCCAGCACCCCATAACTGCCCCCAGCGCCCCATAACTGCCCCAGATGTGCCCCCAGCACCCCATAACTGCCCCAAACACCCCATAACTGCCCCAGATCTGCCCCCAGCACCCCATAACTGCCCCAGATGTGCCCCCAGCACCCCATAACTGCCCCCAGCACCCCATAACTGCCCCAGATCTGCCCCCAGCACCCCATAACTGCCCCCAGCACCCCATAACTGCCCCAGATCTGCCCCCTGATCACCCCATAACTGCCCCCAGCACCCCATAACTGCCCCAGATCTGCCCCCAGCACCCCATAACTGCCCCAGATCTGCCCCCAGGACCCCATAACTGCCCCCAGCACCCCATAACTGCCCCATAACTGCCCCCAGCGCCCCATAACTGCCCCAGATGTGCCCCCAACACCCCATAACTGCCCCCAGCACCCCATAACTGCCCCAGATCTGCCCCCAGCACCCCATAACTGCCCCAGATCTGCCCCCTGATCACCCCATAACTGCCCCCAGCGCCCCATAACTGCCCCAGATCTGCCCCCTGATCACCCCATAACTGCCCCCAGCACCCCATAACTGCCCCAGATCTGCCCCCAGGACCCCATAACTGCCCCCAGCACCCCATAACTGCCCCAGATCTGCCCCCAGCACCCCATAACTGCCCCCAGCACCCCATAACTGCCCCAGATCTGCCCCCTGATCACCCCATAACTGCCCCCAGCGCCCCATAACTGCCCCAGATGTGCCCCCAGCACCCCATAACTGCCCCAGATGTGCCCCCAGCACCCCATAACTGCCCCCAGCACCCCATAACTGCCCCAGATCTGCCCCCTGATCACCCCATAACTGCCCCCAGCACCCCATAACTGCCCCCAGCACCCCATAACTGCCCCAGATCTGCCCCCAGGACCCCATAACTGCCCCCAGCACCCCATAACTGCCCCAGATCTGCCCCCAGCACCCCATAACTGCCCCAGATCTGCCCCCCCGGCCGCCCCAGAGCCGCCCCACATCCTGCCCCACATCCTGCCCCCCCCGGTGCCCCCCAAACCTGCTCGGGGTTGGCGAGGTTCTCGGACTCCTCGGCGATGTTCTCCCCCACGAAGATCTCGGGGTGGGCGAAAAGGAGCTCCAGGAGCTCCTCGATGCAGCCCAAACACTTCTGCCAGAGCTCGGGCTGGGGGGGGGCACGGACAGGGCTGGGCCACGGGGGGGGCCATAGGGGGCTATAGGGACCCATAGGGACCATAGGGACCCATAGGGACCAATAGGAACCATAGGGACCCATAGGGACCCATAGAGACCCATAGGGACCCATAGGAACCCATAGAGACCCATAGAGACCCATAGGAACCCATAGGGACCAGTAGAGACCCATAGGGACCCATAGAGACCATAGGGACCCATAGGGACCAGTAGAGACCATAGGGACCCATAGAGACCATAGGGACCCATAGGGACCCATAGAGACCCATAGGGACCATAGGGACCCATAGGGACCAGTAGAGACCCATAGGGACCAGTAGAGACCATAGGGACCCATAGAGACCCATAGGGACCCATAGAGACCCATAGAGACCCATAGGGACCATAGGGACCCATAGGGACCAGTAGAGACCCATAGGGACCAGTAGAGACCATAGGGACCCATAGGGACCCATAGAGACCCATAGAGACCATAGGGACCTATAGGGACCCATAGGGACCATAGGGACCCATAGGGACCAGTAGAGACCATAGGGACCCATAGAGACCCATAGGGACCCATAGAGACCCATAGAGACCCATAGGGACCATAGGGACCCATAGGGACCAGTAGAGACCCATAGGGACCAGTAGAGACCATAGGGACCCATAGGGACCCATAGAGACCCATAGAGACCATAGGGACCTATAGGGACCCATAGGGACCATAGGGACCCATAGGGACCTATAGGGACCCATAGGGACCCATAGAGACCCATAGAGACCCATAGAGACCCATAGAGACCATAGGGACCTATAGGGACCCATAGGGACCATAGGGACCCATAGGGACCTATAGGGACCTATAGGGACCCATAGGGACCCATAGAGACCCATAGGGACCCATAGGGACCATAGGGACCCATAGGGACCCATAGAGACCCATAGGGACCCATAGGGACCATAGGGACCCATAGGGACCCATAGGGACCCATAGAGACCCATAGAGACCCATAGGGACCAGAGAGACCCCATAGGGACCCACAAGGACCATAGGGACCCATAGGGACCCCACAGATCCCACCCCACACCCCCTGCCCCACACCCCCTGCCCCACCCCCACCCCACAGATCCCACCCCACACCCCCTGCCCCATAGCTCCTGCCCCACATCCTGCCCCACACCCCCTGCCCCATTCCCTGCCCCACCCCCTGCCCCACCCCCTGCCCCACATCCTGCCCCACACCCCCTGCCCCACCCCCTGCCCCACACCCTGTCCCACACCCCCTGCCCCACATCCTGCCCCACCCCCTGCCCCACATCCTGCCCCACCCTCTGCCCCACATCCTGCCCCATCCCCTGCCCCACCCCCTGCCCCAGCCCTGCCCCACCCCCTGCCCCACACCCCCTGCCCCACATCCTGCCCCATTCCCTGCCCCACATCCTGCCCCATTCCCTGCCCCACCCCCTGCCCCACATCCTGCCCCACATCCTGCCCCATAGCTCCTGCCCCACATCCTGCCCCATTCCCTGCCCCACCCCCTGCCCCATTCCCTGCCCCACACCCTGCCCCACCCCCTGCCCCACAACCCCTGCCCCACAACCCCTGCCCCACAGCTCCTGCCCCACCCCCTGCCCCACCCCCTGCCCCACATCCTGCCCCACCCCCTGCCCCACATCCTGCCCCACATCCTGCCCCACAGCTCCTGCCCCACACCCCCTGCCCCACCCCCTGCCCCACATCCTGCCCCATCCCCTGCCCCACCCCTGCCCCAGCCCTGCCCCACATCCTGCCCCATAGCTCCTGCCCCACATCCTGCCCCACACCCTGCCCCACATCCTGCCCCACACCCACCCCACAGATCCCACCCCCTGCCCCACCCCCACCCCACAGATCCCACCCCCTGCCCCACCCCCTGCCCCACAGCTCCTGCCCCACAGCTCCTGCCCCACCCCCTGCCCCCCCCCCTGCCCCACCCCCTGCCCCACACCCCCTGCCCCACCCCCTGCCCCACATCCTGCCCCATAGCTCCTGCCCCACCTCCTGCCCCACCCCCTGCCCAACATCCTGCCCCATAGCTCCTGCCCCATAGCTCCTGCCCCACATCCTGCCCCACATCCTGCCCCACAGCTCCTGCCCCACACCCCCTGCCCCACCCCCAGCCCCACACTCTGCCCCACATCCTGCCCCATAGCTCCTGCCCCACATCCTGCCCCACACCCCCCACCCCACAGATCCCACCCCACAGCTCCTGCCCCACCCCCTGCCCCACCCCCAGCCCCACATTTCCCACCCCCCACCCCACACCCTGCCCCACCTCCTGCCCCACACCCTGCCCCAACCCCTGCCCCACACTCTGCCCCACACCCTGCCCCACAGCTCCTGCCCCACAGCTCCTGCCCCACCCCTCCCACCCTACTCCCACCCCACAGATCCCACCCCACAGCTCCTGCCCCACATCCTGCCCCACACCCCCTGCCCCACCCCCTGCCCCATAGCTCCAGCCCCACATCCCCTGCCCCACACCCCCCACCCCACAGATCCCACCCCCTGCCCCACAGCTCCCGCCCCACCCTTCCACCCTACTCCCACCCCACAGATCCCACCCCACAGCTCCTGCCCCACCCCCAGCCCCACATTTCCCACCCCACACCCCACACCCCTTGCCCCATATCCTGTCCCACCCCCTGCCCCACCCCCTGCCCCATAGCTCCTGCCCCACCCCCTGCCCCACACCTTCATGCAGGCGGCCAGGTTGGGGCTGGAGTCGTAGAGGGAGGCGACGATGTTGAACTTGATCTTCAGCTCCAGGGGGACCCCCAGGCCCTGCTCCTGGACCACCCCCACCAGGAGCTGCAGTAGCTCCACCTGCCCGGCCCTGGGGGCGGGGCCTGGGGTGAGGGGGCGGGGCCACGGGATGGGGGCGGGGCCACAGCACCCCCTCCTGCCCCCCAGCACCCCCTCCTGCCCCACAACTGCCCCCCCAGCACCCCACATCCCCCCCAAACCCACCCCAAGGGGCAGCTCCACCTCCTGCCTGACCCTGGGGGCGGGGCCAAGGAGATGGGGGCGGGGCCTGGGGTGAGGGGGCGGGGCCACGGGGATGGGGGTGGGGCCAGAGAGACCCCCTCCTGCCCCCCAGCACCCCCTCCTGCCCCATAACTGCCCCCCCAAGCACCCCTGATCCCACCCCAAGGGGCAGCTCCACCTCCTGCCCGGCCCTGGGGGCGGGGCCAAGGAGATGGGGGCGGGGTCAAGGAGATGGGGGCGGGGCCACAGCACCCCCTCCTGCCCCACAACTGCCCCCCAGCACCCCACAATTGCCCCACATCTGCCCCAAGCACCCCCTGATGTCCTATAGGGGGCGGGGCCTGGGGGGTGAGGGGGCGGGGCCACGGGGATGGGGCGGGGCCACGGGGATGGGGGTGGGGCCACAGCACCCCCTCCTGCCCCCCAGCACCCCCTCCTGCCCCACAACTGCCCCCCCAGCACCCCACATCCCCCCCAAACCCACCCCAAGGGGCAGCTCCACCTCCTGCCTGACCCTGGGGGCGGGGCCTGGGGTGAGGGGGCGGGGCCACGGGGATGGGGGCGGGGCCAAGGAGATGGGGGCGGGGCCACAGCACCCCCTCTTGCCCCCCAGCACCCCCTCCTGCCCCACAACTGCCCCCCCAGCACCCCACAATTGCCCCACATCTGCCCCAAGCACCCCCTGATGTCCTATAGGGGGCGGGGCCAAGGGGTGAAGGGGCGGGGCCTGGGGTGAGGGGGCGGGGCCACGGGGATGGGGGCGGGGCCACAGCACCCCCTCCTGCCCCCCAGCACCCCCTCCTGCCCCACAACTGCCCCCCAGCACCCCACAATTGCCCCACATCCCCCCCAACCTCCCCAATCACCCCCTCCAACTGCCCCGCTCCGGGGGCAAACGTGGCTCTGCCCCACACCCCCGCCCCATAACTGCCCCCCCCACCCCATAACTGCCCCCCAACACCCCATAACTGCCCCCTTCACCCCCCAACTGCCCCCCATAACTACCCCACACCCCCCCACATCCCCCCCAACCTCCCCCCCCACCCCCTCCAAATGCCCCACTCCGGGGGCAAACGTGGATTTGCCCCACACCCCCGCCCCATAACTGCCCCCCCCCCACCATAACTGCCCCCCCACCCCCCAACTGCCCCCCATAACTGCCCCCCCCACCCCCCAACTGCCCCCCATAACTACCCCACACCCCCCCATATGCCCCCCAACCACCCCCCCCACCCCCTCCAACTGCCCCACTCCGGGGGCAAACGTGGCTCTGCCCCACACCCCCGCCCCATAACTGCCCCCCCTGCCCCATAACTGCCCCCCCCACCCCCCAACTGCCCCCCATAACTACCCCACACCCCCCCACATCCCCCCCAACCTCCCCCCCCACCCCCTCCAACTGCCCCACTCCGGGGGCAAACGTGGCTCTGCCCCACACCCCTGCCCCATAACTGCCCCCCCTGCCCCATAACTGCCCCCCCTGCCCCAGAACTGCCCCCCAACACCCCATAACTGCCCCCCCTCACCCCACAATTGCCCCACATCCCCCCCAACCTCCCCCACCACCCCCTCCAACTGCCCCACTCCGGGGGCAAACATGGCTCTGCCCCACAGCCCCGCCCCATAACTGCCCCCCCGCCCCATAACTGCCCCCCTCACCCCCCAACTGCCCCCCATAACTACCCCACACCCCCCCATATGCCCCCCAACCACCCCCACCACCCCCTCCAACTGCCCCACTCCGGGGGCAAACGTGGCTCTGCCCCACAGCCCCGCCCCATAACTGCCCCCCCTGCCCCATAACTGCCCCCCCCTGCACCATAACTGCCCCCCTCACCCCCCAACTGCCCCCCATAACTACCCCACCCCCCCCATATGCCCCCCCACCACCCCCTCCAACTACCCCACTCCGGGGGCAAACATGGCTCTGCCCCACACCCCTGCCCCATAACTGCCCCCCCTGCCCCATAACTGCCCCCCAACACCCCATAACTGCCCCCCCCAGCCCAGAACTGCCCCCCTCACCCCCCAACTGCCCCCCATAACTACCCCACACCCCCCCATATGCCCCCCAACCACCCCCCCCCCCCTCCAAATGCCCCACTCTGGGGGCAAACGTGGCTCTGCCCCACAGCCCCGCCCCATAACTGCCCCCCCTGCCCCATAACTGCCCCCCCCGCCCCATAACTGCCCCCCCCCCCCAGAACTGCCCCCCAGAACTGCCCCACCCACCGGTCGGTGCCCTTCTTGCCCCGGGCCTGCAGGATCTCGTTGAGCTTCTTGAGCACCACGGCCGGGGTGATCTCGGTGCCCTTCGCGAACATCTTGGGCTTCTCCTGCCCCACCCAGGGCCAGATGTGGGGCTGCCCCACGGATCTGCCCCACAGATCTGCCCCCTGCCCCACAGAGCCAATCCTCTGCCCCATAGATCAATCTTCTGCCCCATAGATCTGCCCCCTGCCCCATAGAGCCCTCTCCTGCCCCACAGATTCACCCCCTGCCCCACAGAGCCACCCCCTGCCCCATAGAGCCCTCTCCTGCCCCATAGATTCACCCCCTGCCCCACAGATCAATCTTCTGCCCCATGGATCTGCCCCTGCCCCATAGAGCCACCCCCTGCCCCATAGAGCCACCCCCTGCCCCATAGAGCCCTCTCCTGCCCCATAGATCTGCCCCTGCCCCATAGATCACCCTCTGCCCCATAGATCTGCCCCTGCCCCACAGAGCCAATCCTCTGCCCCATAGATCAATCTTCTGCCCCATAGATCTGCCCCCTGCCCCATAGAGCCCTCTCCTGCCCCACAGATTCACCCCCTGCCCCACAGAGCCAACCCCTGCCCCACAGATCAATCTTTTGCCCCACAGATCTGCCCCTGCCCCACAGAGCCACCCCCTGCCCCATAGATCTACTCCCGCCCCATAGATCTGCCCCCTGGATCTGCCCCCTGCCCCATAGAGCCCTCTCCTGCCCCATAGAGCCACCCCCTGCCCCATAGATCTGCCCCCTGCCCCACGGATCTGCACCCTGCCCCATAGAGCCGCCCCCTGCCCCACAGATTCACCCCCTGCCCCACAGAGCCACCCCCTGCCCCATAGATCAATCTTCTGCCCCATAGATCTGCCCCTGCCCCATGGATCTGCCCCATAGATCTGCCCCTGCCCCATAGAGCCACCCCCTGCCCCATAGATCGGCCCCTGCCCCATGGATCTGCCCCACGGATCTTCCCCCTACCCCACAGAGCCGCCCCTGCCCCATAGATCTACTCCCGCCCCATAGATCTGCCCCCTGGATCTGCCCCCTGCCCCATAGAGCCAACTCCTGCCCCATAGATCTGCCCCTGCCCCATAGAGCCCTCTCCTGCCCCATAGATCTGCCCCTGCCCCATGGATTTGCCCCACGGATCTGCCCCCTGCCCCACAGAGCCACCCCCTGCCCCATAGATCAATCTTCTGCCCCATAGATCTGCCCCTGCCCCACGGATCTGCCCCCTGCCCCATAGAGCCCTCTCCTGCCCCATAGATTCACCCCCTGCCCCATAGAGCCAACCCCTGCCCCATGGATCTGCCCCCTGCCCCATAGAGCCAACTCCTGCCCCATAGATCATCCTCTGCCCCATAGATCTGCCCCTGCCCCACGGATCTGCCCCCTGCATCTGCCCCCTGCCCCACAGAGCCAACCCCTGCCCCATAGATCTACCCTGCCCCACAGATTTATCTGCCCCACAGATCTCTCCTGCCCCATAGATCACCCCCAGCCCCACAGCCCCCTCCCCTGCCCCACAACTGCCCCATAACCACCCCCCCACCCCCACAACTGCCCCAAAGGACCCTCCCCTGCCCCACCCCTGCCCCATAACCACCCCCCCACCCCCACAACTGCCCCAAAAGACCCTCCCCTGCCCCACATCTGCCCCACAACTGCCCCCCCACCCCACCCCTGCCCCACAAACCCACCCCCAGCCCCACTCCCACCCCCACAACTGCCCCAAAGGACCCTCCCCTGCCCCATAACCGCCCCCCCACCCCACCCCTGCCCCCCAACTGCCCCCCCCCGCCCCTCCCCCCGCCCCCCAACTCACCTTGACCAGGGGGACCCCCCCCTTGACCTTCTCCCACTCCCCCCCCTCGCCCTCCTCCTCCTCCTCCTCGTAGCGACGGCTCCTCCGGTCGTGCTTCTTCTTGGCCTTCTCCTCCCTCTTCCTCTCCCCCCCCTTCTTGTCCTCGTCCCTGGGGGGGCGAAAGACCCACACTTGGGGGGCAGCTCTGCCCCATAGATCCGCCCCCGGCCCCATAGATCAGCCCCGGCCCCATAGAGACCCCTCTGCCCCATAGGGACCCCCCTTTGCCCCATGGAGACCCCCCTGCCCCTTAGATCCCCTCCTGCCCCATAGATCAGCTCCTGCCCCATAGATCAGCCCCTGCCCCATAGATCAGCCCCTGCCCCATAGAGACCCCTCTGCCCCATAGGGACCCCCCTCTGCCCCATGGAGACCCACCTGCCCCATAAGATACCAGTCCTGCCCCATAGATCCACCCCCTGCCCCATAGATCCCCTCCTGCCCCATAGATCAGCTCCTGCCCCATAGATCTGCCCCTGCCCCATAGATCCACCCCCTGCCCCATAGATCAGCCCCTGCCCCATAGATCCGCCCCTGCCCCATAGATCAGCCCGTGCCCCATAGATCCCCTCCTGCCCCATAGAGACCAGAGACCCCTCTGCCCCATAGATCACCCCCTGCCCCATAGATTTGCCCCCCCTGCCCCACACTTGGGGGTCAGAGCTCACTTCTTGAGGATCTCAGAGCTCCCCCTTTCCCCCAGATCCATCTCCTGCCCCCCAGATTTGCCCCCAGACCCCCCCAGATCTGCCCCCAGACCCCCAGATCTGCCCCCAGACCCCCAGATTTGCCCCCTGCCCCATAGATTTGCCCCCCCTGCCCCACACTTGGGGGTCAGAGCTCACTTCTTGATGATCTCAGAGCTCCCCCAACCCCCCAGATCCACCTCCTGCCCCCCAGATCTGCCCCAACCCCTCCAGATCTGCCCCCAGCCCCCCAGATTTGCCCCCAGACCCCCCAGATTTGCCCCCAGACCCCCAGATCTGCCCCCTGCCCCATAGATTTGCCCCCCCTGCCCCACACTTGGGGGTCAGAGCTCACTTCTTGAGGATCTCAGAGCTCCCCCGTCCCCCAGATCCATCTCCTGCCCCCCAGATCTGCCCCTACCCCCCAGATTTGCCCCCAGACCCCCCAGATCTGCCCCCAGACCCCCCAGATTTGCCCCCTGCCCCATAGATTTGCCCCCCCTGCCCCACACTTGTGGGGCAGAGCTCACTTCTTGATGATCTCAGAGCTCCCCCTTTCCCCCAGATCCATCTCCTGCCCCCCAGATTTGCCCCCAGACCCCCCAGATTTGCCCCCAGACCCCCAGATCTGCCCCCAGCCCCCCTAGATCTGCCCCTGCCCCATAGATCTGCCCCCCCTGCCCCACACTTGGGGGTCAGAGCTCACTTCTTGATGATCTCAGAGCTCCCCCAACCCCCCAGATCCACCTCCTGCCCCCCAGATCTGCCCCAACCCCTCCAGATCTGCCCCCAGCCCCCCAGATCTGCCCCCAGCCCCCCCAGATTTGCCCCCAGACCCCCAGATCTGCCCCTGCCCCATAGATCTGCCCCCCCTGCCCCACACTTGTGGGGCAGAGCTCACTTCTTGAGGATCTCAGAGCTCCCCCTTTCCCCCAGATCCATCTCCTGCCCCCCAGATCTGCCCCAACCCCCCAGATTTGCCCCCAGACCCCCAGATCTGCCCCCAGCCCCCCCAGATTTGCCCCCTGCCCCATAGATCTGCCCCCCCTGCCCCACACTTGTGGGGCAGAGCTCACTTCTTGATGATCTCAGAGCTCCCCCTTTCCCCCAGATCCATCTCCTGCCCCCCAGATTTGCCCCCAGACCCCCCAGATTTGCCCCCAGACCCCCAGATCTGCCCCCAGCCCCCCTAGATCTGCCCCTGCCCCATAGATCTGCCCCCCCTGCCCCACACTTGGGGGTCAGAGCTCACTTCTTGATGATCTCAGAGCTCCCCCAACCCCCCAGATCCACCTCCTGCCCCCCAGATCTGCCCCAACCCCTCCAGATCTGCCCCCAGCCCCCCAGATCTGCCCCCAGCCCCCCCAGATTTGCCCCCAGACCCCCAGATCTGCCCCTGCCCCATAGATCTGCCCCCCCTGCCCCACACTTGTGGGGCAGAGCTCACTTCTTGAGGATCTCAGAGCTCCCCCTTTCCCCCAGATCCATCTCCTGCCCCCCAGATCTGCCCCAACCCCCCAGATTTGCCCCCAGACCCCCAGATCTGCCCCCAGCCCCCCCAGATTTGCCCCCTGCCCCATAGATCTGCCCCCCCTGCCCCACACTTGTGGGGCAGAGCTCACTTCTTGAGGATCTCAAAGCTCCCCCAACCCCCCAAATCCATCTCCTGCCCCCCATATCTGCCCCAACCCCTCCAGATTTGCCCCCAGACCCCCCAGATTTGCCCCCTGCCCCCCCAGATTTGCCCCCTGCCCCATAGATCTGCCCCCCCTGCCCCACACTTGGGGGGCAGAGCTCACTTCTTGATGATCTCAGAGCTCCCCCAACCCCCCAGATCCACCTCCTGCCCCCCAGATCTGCCCCCAGACCCCCCAGATTTGCCCCCAGACCCCCCAGATCTGCCCCCAGCCCCCCCAGATTTGCCCCCTGCCCCATAGATCTGCCCCCCCTGCCCCACACTTGGGGGTCAGAGCTCACTTCTTGAGGATCTCAAAGCTCCCCCAACCCCCCAGATCCATCTCTTGCCCCCCAGATCTGCCCCAACCCCTCCAGATTTGCCCCCAGACCCCCAGATCTGCCCCCAGCCCCCCAGATCTGCCCCTGCCCCATAGATTTGCCCCCCCTGCCCCACACTTGGGGGTCAGAGCTCACTTCTTGAGGATCTCAGAGCTCCCCTGCCCCCCAGATCCATCTCCTGCCCCCCAGATTTGCCCCCAGACCCCCCAGATTTGCCCCCAGACCCCCAGATCTGCCCCCAGCCCCCCAGATCTGCCCCCTGCCCCATAGATTTGCCCCCCCTGCCCCACACTTGGGGGGCAGAGCTCACTTCTTGAGGAACTTGGAGGCCAGCGAGGTGAATTTGCCGTCGTCGTCGTCCGATTCTGAGTCGGAGTCGGAGTCCTCGGAGCCCCAATCCTCGGGAGATTCCGACCCCGAGCCCGACCCCGAGCCCTGGGGGGGGCAAAAAAGGGGGGGGCAGAACCGGGGGGAGGACCCCAAAACTGCCCCAAACCACCCCGGGGGGGGGTAGAACGGAGGGGACCCCAAAACCCACCGAAATAACCCCAAAATCCCCCAAAACTGCCCCAAATTGACCCGAAAACCCCCCAAAATGACCCCAAAACCCCCCAAACTGACCCCAAAACGGCCCCAAACAGCCCTAGGGGGGCAAAAATGGGGGGGGCTGAACCGGGGGGGGACCCCAAAACTGCCCCAAACCACCCCGGGGGGGGGCAGAACGGAGGGGACCCCAAAACCCACCGAAATAACCCCAAAATCCCCCAAAATGACCCCAAAACCCCCCAAAATGACCCCAAAACCCCCCAAAATGACCCCAAAACTGCCCCAAAACCAACCCCTGGGGGGGCAAAACCGGGGGGGGAAGAACCGGGGGGGGACCCCAAAACTGCCCCAAACCACCCCGGGGGGGGCAGAACTATGGGGACCCCAAAACCCCCTGAAATGACCCCAAAACCCCCCAAAATGACCCCAAAACTGCCCCAAAACCCCCCCAAACTGCCCCAAACAGCCCTAGGGGGGCAAAACCGGGGGGGGCAGAACCGGGGGGGGGACCCCAAAACTGCCCCAAACCACCCCGGGGGGGGCAGAACTATGGGGACCCCAAAACCCCCCCAAAATGACCCCAAAATGACCCCAAAACTGCCCCAAAACCCCCCAAAACCAATCCCTGGGGGGGGCAAAAATGGGGGGGACCCCAAAACTGCCCCAAACCCCCCCAGAACTGCCCCAAAACGAACCCCTGGGGGGGCAAAAATGGGGGGGCAGAAGCAGGGGGACCCCAAAACTGCCCCAGAACTGCCCCAAATGACCCCTGGGGGGGCAAAACTGGGGGGGACCCCAAAACACCCTAAAATGACCCCAAAACCCCCCAGAACTGCCCCAAAACCAACTCCTGGGGGGGCAAAACCGGGGGGGAACCCCAAAACTGCCCCAAAACCCCCAAGAACTGTCCCAAAACGAACCCCTGGGGGGGCAAAAATGGGGGGGCAGAAGCAGGGGGACCCCAAAACTGCCCCAAACCACCCCAGGGGGGGGGCAGAACTATGGGGGGGACCCCAAAACCCCCCAAAATGACCCCAAAACCCCCCAAAATGACCCCAAAATGACCCCAAAATCCCCCAAAATGACCCCAAAACTGCCTCAAAACCAACCCCTGGGGGGGGCAAAAACGGGAGGGTGGGGGGGGGCAGAACCGGGGGGGACACCCCAAAACTGCCCCAAACTACCCCGGGGGGGGGCAGAACTATGGGGAACCCCAAAACCCCCCGAAATGACCCCAAAATCCCCCCAAATGACCCCAAAACTGCCCCAAATGACTTTGGGAGGGGCAAAAATGGGGGGGGCAGAACAGGGAGGACCCCAAAACTGCCCCAAAACCAACCCCTGGGGGGGCAAAAATGGGGGGGCAGAACTGGGGGGGGACACCCCAAAACTGCCCCAAACCACCCCGGGGGGGGGCAGAACGGAGAGGACCCCAAAACCCCCCGAAATGACCCCAAAATCCCCAAAAATGACCCCAAAACTACCCTAAAACCCCCCCAAAACTGCCCCAAATGACCTTTGAAGGAGCAAAAATGGGGGGGGGCAGAACAGGGGGGACCCCAAAACTGCCCCAAAACCAACCCCTGGGGGGGGCAGAACTATGGGGACCCCAAAACCCCCTGAAATGACCCCAAAACCCCCCGAAATGACCCCAAAACTGCCCCAAAACCCCCAAAGCACCCCAAAACTGCCCCAAACAGCCCTGGGGGGGGCAAAAATGGGGGGGGGGCTGAACCGGGGGGGGGACACCCCAAAACTGCCCCAAACCACCCCGGGGGGGGCAGAACTATGGGGGGGACCCCAAAACCCCCCAAAATGACCCCAAAACTGCCCCAAACAGCCCTGGGGGGGGCAAAAATGGGGGGGGGGCTGAACCGGGGGGGGACCCCAAAACTGCCCCAAACCACCCCAGGGGGGGCAGAACTGGGTGGGATCCCAAAACCCCCTGAAATGACCCCAAAACCCCCCAGAACTGCCCCAAAACCAACCCCTGGGGGGGCAAAAATGGGGGGGCAGAAACAGGGGGGGGACCCCAAAACTGCCCCAAACCACCCTGGGGGGGGCAGAACTATGGGGACCCCAAAACCCCCTGAAATGACCCCAAAACCCCCCAAAATGACCCCAAAACTGCCCCAAAACCCCCCAAAACTGCCACAAACAGCCCTAGGGGGGCAAAAATGGGGGGGGCAGAACCGGGGGGGACACCCCAAAACTGCCCCAAACCACCCCAGGGGGGGGCAGAACGGAGGGGACCCCAAAACCCACCGAAATGACCCCAAAATGACCCCAAAACTACCCTAAAACCCCCCCAAAACTGCCCCAAATGACCTTTGAAGGAGCAAAAATGGGGGGGGGCAGAACAGGGGGGACCCCAAAACCAACCCCTGGGGGGGGCAGAACTATGGGGACCCCAAAACCCCCTGAAATGACCCCAAAACCCCCCGAAATGACCCCAAAACTGCCCCAAAACCCCCAAAGCACCCCAAAACTGCCCCAAACAGCCCTGGGGGGGGCAAAAATGGGGGGGGGGCTGAACCGGGGGGGGACCCCAAAACTGCCCCAAACCTCCCCGGGGGGGGCAGAACGGAGGGGACCCCAAAACCCCCTGAAATGACCCCAAAACCCCCCAAAACCCCCCCAGAACTGCCCCAAAACCAACCCCTGGGGGGGCAAAAATGGGGTGCAGAACCAGGGGGGGGACCCCAAAACTGCCCCAAACCACCCCGGGGGGGGCAGAACGGAGGGGACCCCAAAACCCCCCTGAAATGACCCCGAAATGACCCCAAAACCCCCCAAAACCAATCCCTGGGGGGACAAAAACGGGGGGGGACCCCAAAACTGCCCCAAAACCCCCCAGAACTGCCCCAAAACGAACCCCTGGGGGGGCAAAAATGGGGGGGGACCCCAAAACTGCCCCAAAATGACCCCAAAACTGCCCCAGAACCGCCCCAAAACCAACCCCTGGGGGGGCAAAAATGGGGGGGGACCCCAAAACTGCCCCAAACGACCCCTGGGGGGGGCAAAAATGGGGGGGTAGAACGGAGGGAACCCCAAAACCCCCCAAATTGACCCCAAAATCCCCCAAAATGACCCCAAAACCCCCCAGAACTGCCCCAAAACCAACCCCTGGGGGGGCAAAACCGGGGGGGGACGACCCCAAAACTGCCCCAAACCACCCCGGGGGGGGGGTAGAACTATGGGGGGGACCCCAAAACCCCCCAAAATGACCCCAAAACCCCCCAAAACCAACCCCTGGGGGGGCAAAAACGGGGGGGGGGGGAGACCCCAAAACTGCCCCAAAACGAACCCCTGGGGGGGGCAAAAATGGGGGGGTAGAACGGAGGGAACCCCAAAACCCCCCAAATTGACCCCAAAATCCCCCAAAATGACCCCAAAACCCCCCAGAACTGCCCCAAAACCAACTCCTGGGGGGGCAAAACCGGGGGGGAACCCCAAAACTGCCCCAAAACCCCCAAGAACTGTCCCAAAACGAACCCCTGGGGGGGCAAAAATGGGGGGGCAGAAGCAGGGGGACCCCAAAACTGCCCCAAACCACCCCAGGGGGGGGGCAGAACTATGGGGGGGACCCCAAAACCCCCCAAAATGACCCCAAAACCCCCCAAAATGACCCCAAAATGACCCCAAAACTGCCCCAAAACGCCCCAAAACCAACCCCTGGGGGGGGCAAAAACGGGAGGGTGGGGGGGGGCAGAACCGGGGGGGACACCCCAAAACTGCCCCAAACTACCCCGGGGGGGGGCAGAACTATGGGGAACCCCAAAACCCCCCGAAATGACCCCAAAATCCCCCCAAATGACCCCAAAACTGCCCCAAATGACTTTGGGAGGGGCAAAAATGGGGGGGGCAGAACAGGGAGGACCCCAAAACTGCCCCAAAACCAACCCCTGGGGGGGCAAAAATGGGGGGGCAGAACTGGGGGGGGACACCCCAAAACTGCCCCAAACCACCCCGGGGGGGGCAGAACTATGGGGGGGACCCCAAAACCCCCCAAAATGACCCCAAAATGACCCCAAAACTGCCCCAAAACCCCCCAAAACCAATCCCTGGGGGGGCAAAAATGGGGGGGCAGAAGCAGGGGGACCCCAAAACTGCCCCAAAATGACCCCAAAACTGCCCCAGAACTGCCCCAAACGACCCCTGGGGGGGCAAAAATGGGGGGGGGACCCCAAAACTGCCCCAAACGACTCCTGGGGGGGGCAAAAATGGGGGGGTAGAACGGAGGGAACCCCAAAATCCCCCAAAATGACCCCAAAATCCCCCAAAATGACCCCAAAACCCCCCAGAACTGCCCCAAAACCAACCCCTGGGGGGGCAAAACCGGGGGGGGGACCCCAAAACTGCCCAAACCCCCCCATTCTGCCCCACAAGTGCCCCACAGTGACCCCCCCTGCCCCACAGCTGCCCCATAGCGACCCCAAACCCCCCCCCCCCCCGGCTCCTGCCCCACAGAATTCACCTCCAGCTTCTTCAGGAAGCGCCCGCGGGCGTCGCCGCCGCCATCTTTCTTCTTGAGGAACGCGGAGACCGCGGCGCCGTCGTCCGACTCCGAGGAGCTGGAACCTGACCCAGAGATCTGCCCCATGGATCCTGACCCATGGACCCTGCCCCATAGATCCTGCCCCAGAGATCCTGCCCCATAGATCCTGCCCCATGGATCCTGCCCCATGGATCTGCCCCATAGATCTGCCCCATAGATCCTGCCCCATAGATCCTGCCCCATGGATCCTGCCCCATAGATCTGCCCCATAGATCTGCCCCATGGATCCTGCCCCATAGATTCTGCCCCATGGATCCGCCCCATAGATCCTGCCCCATGCTCTGCCCCATAGATCCTGCCCCATAGATCTGCCCCATGGATCCGCCCCATAGATCCTGCCCCATGCTCTGCCCCAGAGATCCTGCCCCATGGATCCTGCCCCATGGATCCTGCCCCATAGATCTGCCCCATGGATCCTGCCCCATAGATCCTGCCCCAGGGATCCTGCCCCAGGGATCCTGCCCCAGGGATCTGCCCCAGAGATCTGCCCCATGGATCCGCCCCATGGATCCTGCCCCAGGGATCCTGCCCCATAGATCTGCCCCATGGATCCTGCCCCATGGATCCTGCCCCATAGATCTGCCCCATAGATCTGCCCCATGGATCCTGCCCCATAGATCTGCCTCATAGATCCTGCCCCATAGATCTGCCCCATGGATCCTGCCCCACAGATCCTGCCCCATAGATCCTGCCCCACGGATCTTGCCCCATGGATCCTGCCCCATAGATCCTGCCCCAGAGATCTGCCCCATGGATCCTGCCCCATAGATCCTGCCCCACAGATCCTGTCCCACGGATCCTGCCCCATAGATCTGCCCCATAGATCTGCCCCACAGCTCCTGCCCCATAGATCCTGCCCCAGAGATCCTGCCCCATAGATCTGCCCCATGGATCCTGCCCCGTAGATCTGCCCCATAGACCCTGCCCCACAGATCCTGCCCCACAGATCCTGCCCCATGGATCCTGCCCCACAGCTCCTGCCCCAGAGATCCTGCCCCATAGATCCTGCCCCACGGATCCTGCCCCATAGATCCTGCCCCATAGATCTGCCCCATGGATCCTGCCCTATAGATCCTGCCCCAGAGATCCTGCCCCAGAGATCCTGCCCCATGGATCTGCCCCATGAATCCTGCCCCATAGATCCTGCCCCATAGATCTGCCCCATGGATCCTGCCCCATAGATCTGCCCCAGAGATCCTGCCCCATAGATCTGCCCCATGGATCCTGCCCCATGGATCTGCCCCATAGATCCTGCCCCATAGATCTGCCCCATAGATCCTGCCCCATAGATCTGCCCCATGGATCCTGCCCCATGGATCTGCCCCATAGATCCTGCCCCATAGATCTGCCCCATGGATCCTGCCCCAGGGATCCTGCCCCATAGATCCTGCCCCATAGATCCTGCCCCATGGATCCTGCCCCAGAGATCCTGCCCCATAGATCTGCCCCATGGATCCTGCCCCATAGATCTGCCCCAGGGATCCTGCCCCATAGATCCTGCCCCATAGATCCTGCCCCATGGATCCTGCCCCATGGATCTGCCCCAGAGATCTGCCCCATGGATCCTGCCCCATAGATCTGCCCCATGGATCGTGCCCCATAGATCTGCCCCAGGGATCCTGCCCCATAGATCCTGCCCCATGGATCTGCCCCATAGCTCTGCCCCATAGATCCTGCCCCATGGATCCTGCCCCAGAGATCTGCCCCATGGATCCTGCCCCATGGATCTGCCCCATAGATCCTGCCCCAGAGATCTTGCCCCATAGATCCTGCCCCATGGATCCTGCCCCATAGATCTGCCCCACAGATCCTGCCCCATAGATCTGCCCCATAGATCCTGCCCCATAGATCTGCCCCACAGATCCTGCCCCATAGATCTGCCCCATAGATCCTGCCCCATAGATCTGCCCCATGGATCCGCCCCATGGATCTGCCCCATGGATCCTGCCCCATGGATCTACCCCAGAGATCCTGCCCCATAGATCCTGCCCCATAGATCCTGCCCCATGGATCCTGCCCCATTGATCTGCCCCAGAGATCTGCCCCAGACATCCTGCCCCATGGATCCTGCCCTATAGATCTGCCCCATGGATCCGCCCCATAGATCCTGCCCCAGAGATTCTGCCCCACGGATTCTGCCCCATGGATCCTGCCCCATAGATCCTGCCCCATGGATCCTGCCCCATGGATCCTGCCCCATGGATCTGCCCCACGGATCCTGCCCCATGGATCCTGCCCCATGGATCCTGCCCCACGGATCCTGCCCCATAGATCCTGCCCCATGGATCCTGCCCCATAGATCCTGCCCCATAGATCCTGCCCCATGGATCCACCCCATGGATCCTGCCCCATAGATCTGCCCCACGGATCCTGCCCCACGGATCCTGCCCCATAGATCCTGCCCCATGGATCCTGCCCCATAGATCCTGCCCCATGGATCCTGCCCCATGGATCCTGCCCATGGATTTGCCCCATGGATCCTGCCCCATAGATCTGCCCCATAGATCCTGTCCCACAGCTCCTGCCCCATAGATCCTGCCCCATGGATCTGCCCCATGGATCCTGCCCCATAGATCTGCCCCATAGATCCTGCCCCATGGATTTGCCCCATGGATCCTGCCCCAGAGATCTGCCCCATGGATCCTGCCCCATGGATCTGCCCCATAGATCCTGCCCCATGGATCTGCCCCATAGATCTGCCCCATGGATCCTGCCCCATAGATCCTGCCCCATGGATCTGCCCCATAGATCTGCCCCATAGATCCTGTCCCACAGCTCCTGCCCCATAGATCCTGCCCCATAGATCTGCCCCATGGATCCTGCCCCATGGATCCTGCCCCATGGATCTGCCCCATAGATCCTGCCCCACGGATCTGCCCCATAAATCCTGCCCCATGGATCTGCCCCATAGATCTGCCCCATAGATCCTGTCCCACAGCTCCTGCCCCAGAGATCCTGCCCCATGGATCTACCCCATGGATCCTGCCCCATAGATCTGCCCCAGAGATCCTACCCCATAGATCTGCCCCATGGATTTGCCCCACCGATCCTGCCCCATAGATCTACCCCAGAGATCTGCCCCATAGCTCTGCCCCACAGATCCTGCCCCATAGATCTGCCCCATGGATCCTGCCCCATGGATCCTGCCCCATGGATCCTGCCCCATGGATCTGCCCCATAGATCCTGCCCCACGGATCTGCCCCATAAATCCTGCCCCATGGATCTGCCCCATAGATCCTGCCCCATGGATCCTGCCCCATGGATCTGCCCCATAGATCTGCCCCACAGATCCTGCCCCATGGATCTGCCCCATGGATCTGCCCCATGGATCCTGCCCCATAGATTCTGCCCCATAGATCTGCCCCAGAGATCCTGCCCCATAGATCCTGCCCCATAGATCCTGCCCCATAGATCTTGCCCCATGGATCCTGCCCCATAGATCTGCCCCATAGATCCTGCCCCATAGATCTGCCCCATGGATCCTGCCCCATAGATCCTCCCCCAGAGATCTGCCCCACAGATCCTGCCCCATAGATCTGCCCCATAGATCTGCCCCATGGATCCTGCCCCAGGGATCTGCCCCATGGATCCTGCCCCTTGGATCTGCCCCATGGATCTGCCCCATGGATCCTGCCCCATAGATCCTGCCCCACGGATCCTGCCCCATGGATCCTGCCCCATGCTCTGCCCCACAGATCCTGCCCCACGGATCCTGCCCCATAGATCCTGCCCCATGGATCTGCCCCATGGATCCTGCCCCATAGATCCTGCCCCATGGATCTGCCCCATGGATCCTGCCCCAGAGATCCTGCCCCATAGATCCTGCCCCATGGATCCTGCCCCATAGATCCTGCCCCATGGATCCTGCCCCATGGATCTGCCCCATGGATCTGCCCCAGGGATCCTGCCCCAGGGATCTGCCCCAGAGATCTGCCCCATGGATCTGCCCCATAGATCCTGCCCCACAGATCCTGCCCCAGAGATCCTGCCCCACAGATCCTGCCCCATGGATCCTGCCCCATGGATCCTGCCCCACAGATCCTGCCCCACAGATCCTGCCCCATGGATCCTGCCCCACAGATCCTGCCCCACAGATCCTGCCCCATGGATCCTGCCCCATGGATCCTGCCCCATAGATCTGCCCCATGGATCCTGCCCCACGGATCCTGCCCCATAGATTCTGCCCCATAGATCTGCCCCATGGATCCTGCCCCATAGATCCTGCCCCATAGATTCTGCCCCATAGATCTGCCCCATAGATCCTGCCCCATGGATCCTGCCCCACAGATCCTGCCCCATAGATCTGCCCCATGGATCTTGCCCCATGGATCCTGCCCCACAGATCCTGCCCCATAGATCTGCCCCATGGATCTGCCCCACGGATCCTGCCCCATAGATCTGCCCCATAGATCTGCCCCATAGATCTGCCCCACAGCTCCTGCCCCATGGATCCTGCTCCATAGATCTGCCCCATAGATCCTGCCCCATGGATCTGCCCCATAGATCCTGCCCCATAGATACTGCCCCAGAGATCTGCCCCACAGCTCCTGCCCCATGGATCTGCCCCACGGATCTGCCCCATGGATCCTGCCCCATGGATCCTTCCCCATATATCCTGCCCCAGGGATCCTGCCCCAGGGATCCTGCCCCACAGATTCTGCCCCATAGATTCTGCCCCATAGATCTGCCCCATAGATTCTGCCCATAGATCTGCCCCACAGCTCCTGCCCCACAGATTTCACCTTCGGTGTCGCCGCTTTTCCTCTCTTCGTCTTCGTCCGATTGCTCCGGGTTCTGCCAGGGGGGGGCAAATACAGGGCTGCTGCCCCACAACTGCCCCACAACTGCCCCACAACTGCCCCACAACTGCCCCACAACTGCCCCATAACCGCCCCCCAACCCCCCCTCCTGCCCCACAGCGACCCCCAACCCCCCTGTCCAGCCCCATAACTGCCCCATAACCACCCTAAACCCCCCCCCCCCGAAGGCCATAACTGCCCCCCCCGCCCCACATCTGCCCCATAGGGACCCCCTCCTGCCCCACAACTGCCCCATAACCGCCCCATAACCCCCCCTCCTGCCCCATAACCACCCCCAACCCCCCCTCCTGCCCCATAACCACCCCATAACCCCCCAACCCCCCCCTTCCTGCCCCATAACCACCCCATAACCCCCCAACCCCCCCCTTCCTGCCCCATAACCACCCCCAACCCCCCCTCCTGCCCCATAACCACCCCATAACCCCCCCAAACCCCCCTCTTCCTGCCCCATAACCACCCCATAACCCCCCCAACCCCCCCCTTCCTGCCCCATAACCACCCCATAACCCCCCCAACCCCCCCCTTCCTGCCCCATAACCACCCCATAACCCCCCCCCACTCTGCCCCATAACCACCCCCAACCCCCTTCCTGCCCCATAACCACCCCCAACCCCCCCCTTCCTGCCCCATAACCACCCCCAACCCCCCCCTCCGAAGGCCATAATTGCCCCCCCCCGCCCCCCATCTGCCCCCCCAGTGCCCCCTCCTGCCCCATAACCACCCCCAACCCCCCCCTCCTGCCCCATAACCCCCCCCCAACCCCCCTCTTCCTGCCCCATAACCACCCCCAACCCCCCTCTTCCTGCCCCATAACCACCCCCAACCCCCCCTCCTGCCCCATAACCACCCCCAACCCCCCTCTTCCTGCCCCATAACCACCCCCAACCCCCCCCTTCCTGCCCCATAACCACCCCATAACCCCCCCCAACCCCCCCCTTCCTGCCCCATAACCACCCCATAACCCCCCCCAACCCCCCTCTTCCTGCCCCATAACCACCCCC